>PVIJ01017301.1:0-29829 GCA_004024925.1 Scalopus aquaticus
GTTCGACGCCCGGCCGGGGAGAATCCCACATGGCGCGGCAGACCTCTCCTGCCTTGCCCACTGCTCCCCTCAGCAGTGTATTTCTGATCTGCCTGTTCTGCTACCCGCTCCGTCTCTGGTGAACCCTCTCGCCGCCCCACGCCTCTGGCCTGTACCCCAGCTTGTATGTATAAATAAATAAATCTTTAAAAAAAAAAAAAAAAAAAAAAGAATATCTGTGCTCAAACTTTTCACATGAGAAGTGGTTTGATTTTTCTAATGGTTTTGCCGCTGCTGCTCGCTGGTGAGAGTGGTACCGCCCAGGGCCTAAGGAGGTGCTCCGGGAACATTCTGTCTGTTTGCTTTCTGGGTCATGAATCTGGGTCCATCTAGTTTGGGCCCCGTGAATTGGGTCCTGTTAGCTCTCTGTGGGTTCACGATCACCCTGCCCAGGAAGTCAGGAGCCCTGATTGGCCCTGTCTGAATAGTGGTGACACCACTCGTATCCCCTCGGCTCGGCCCTGGCAGCTGAGGACAGGGTCCTTGGACCTCTTACCTGTCCCCTGTGCTTTGAAATTGCATCCATTGATCTCTGACTTGGACTCTGTTGTCTAGAAGTATCAGCTACTCAGGCTACTAAGAGTTCTGGCAGAAACTGTCACCAATTGCACTAGACAATGGGTTCCTCCATCCAGAGGTTTATTTAACAACAATAAATGAAGTTATTATGGCCGCACTTGAAGTGACCCATTGTCCCTTGTTCCAGTGACCTCTGTGTCCTCTAGGGGTACAGTGCTTATTATTCTGGGATTCACATCCACTGCATGTGTGATAGTGTATGAGCTAGTGCTCTTTGGAACTTTATGTTCATTTACATAACACATTTCTCAGGTGCATATAAGTTATACATGAGTCTGCTGTTAATCATTTGAAAATTAATTTGAGTGTGACAGTATTTTCTTATTCTTCCATTTTCTCCCTCTTTCCCACTTTAGCTGATGCAACACATCAGAAGCAATCTGGGTCTCTTTTCTGGACACGGGAATCTTACTTTTACTTTAATTTAATGAGGAGCTCCCAGAAGTCCAGGTGACCTGGGGGGCTTGCCCACGGTAACTTACTAAACCAATAGTGGACCTGTGACTAAGCCGCAGGATCCGCCTTTCTCCAGGCTTGGTGGCCTGTCTCTGTGAATTGCTGGAGTGGCCTGGCCATCCCTCGTCAGGTGTGTGTTCAGGCTTCTGAGATCCTTTCCCAGAATTCCACGAGACTTGGGCTTTATATTGATTAATGTCCAGTGATTATTTCTCTTTGCCAATTATAATTCTCAAAAACAGGATTCTTTCTCTCTCACAAGAAGATATGAGTTGAACTAGAGGATAGAACTCTAATTAGTTCTCATCAGGGTTTTCCCTGTGAGAATTGGATTCTCTCCCCACCCCCACCTGCTCTGATCCACTCCCCACATGTCACGACCTGAGCAAAAGGCAAGTTCAGTTCCCACAGGTGCGTGGATCCCACTCTCCTAAATGAGGGAGAAGAGAAAAGGGATGAGAGCGATATCCCTGCTCCCGAAAACAGGAAGCAGCTTGGCTAGATTGACTGATAGGAGCTATTGGGCTGCCTCTCTGCTCACACTGGAGCTCTTATCGCTGCCAGTCATCAGCACTCTGGCAAGCTCATGAATAATGCATTTCCCAGTGATTTCCTTCCTTATTTGCTAGCTCGAGGCAATATTGATTTTTAAAAAAATTCTACATAGCTGAGCTGCATTGTGGTAACATTTATTTAAAAAGATTGAGAGATGGAACACACATGTTTGTCTCTACATATGTGTGTTAGTAACTGTTGTCTGTGGATAAGGACATTTGTTTAAGGGGACGCTGTGGTTATTCATTAGTGTTTTTCAAATCAAAGTTTGGTTCGGATTAGGTTGAAGCAGCTGTGTGGTGGTGGTGGTGGTGGTGGACTGGAGAGACAAGGCAGAGTGTGCTGTCAGGAGGGGGTGCACTGGATGGAGGGGGGTGCACTGGGAGGAGGCCTGGTGTCCAGGAGGACAGCGTTACACTAGGAGGAGTTGCAAGCTGGGAACTAACCAAGCCATTAAATTAGTAGTAAGGTCTCTTGTTACTCAGTTGAGGACTCTCTTTACCCTCCTCACCCCTGTTCCCACCCCCACCCCCCACCTCACCCCATGCAATTCCTTCTGGATGTACCAGTCTTCAGATTCAGGAGCAAATGTGATGGTGACATGTGGTCAGTGCTCTTGCAAAGGGATTGAGACCACAAAACAACAGGAGTATTGACCAACTTGGGGACTCGAGGCTGAGCTTGGAAAGAGAAGAGGTCAAATGGGACTGGGGCGTCAGAAACGCCCATGGGTGGCCCTGCTGAAACTGCCATGAGCAGCAGAGTGCTGACAAGCAGCTGGCATCCTACCTGCTGAAGGCTCCTGGCTCAGAGCTTCCGTCTACTTCATTTCTCATTCTCAGGAACTGACAGGAAGAAGCACATACCGGGCATGATGGTGCTGATGGCAGGCCTCCCCCCAGCCCTGCTCACCCACCCACACCTCAGGCAGGTCAGAAACACACTTCCAAAGTGACAGGTAGTCTGGCCTCCCATTTAATTATATTGCCACAGGCACTTTCGGGGATTCTGAGAAGAGAGCCCTCTTTGGGGAAATCTAATTCTCCCAAACCATTCGCTGGCTTCCATGACCTCTCCCCTCCCACACTGGTCTTTTCCCCTAAAAGCTCAAGAGAAAGTTCAGCAAGTGCCAAAGTCCTGCTTGGTGTTGAAAGAGGGCCTAAAGGGGGAAGAATGTGGTGGATCCTTTAGTGATGTCTCTCTCACACCTTACTCCTCCGGCACTCAGGGCTCCAGGCCCCATCCCTGCGGTGGGCAGAGATGGGGAACTTGTCACTGGAGCTCTGGAGAGGACATGAGGTGTATGTGGTAGGCTTCGGAGGGTGGGGAGCACTGCGCTGCTGTTTGGTAAGGCTCAAACGCTCCTTCCAGTCCTAATAATCAGGCCAAGCTCTCATCTCTATGCCCTCTACTACTTTGAAGGCATTTTCACTTATGGCATATGGATACTGTTCCCCAAATCTAGAAGGCTCCCAAATCCTTTATTCAGTTGTCTTATCTGGTAATAGTTTATGA
Organism: Scalopus aquaticus; assembly: GCA_004024925.1. Classification (NCBI taxonomy): domain Eukaryota; kingdom Metazoa; phylum Chordata; class Mammalia; order Eulipotyphla; family Talpidae; genus Scalopus; species Scalopus aquaticus. Next base: position 3,145 of record PVIJ01017301.1, read on the forward strand.
TCACTCATCTTTCCTTCAATCCCAAATTTCTGAGAAAAAGTAGCCTCCATACACGCTGCCTCCGCTTCACGACTTCCAATCCTCCTCCCATGCTGACTGGAGCTGCCTTCTTTAAGGTGACCATTGATATTCGGGTCTAATCCCAGAGCCTTTCTGAGTCCTCACTGGCTCTGGGCAGCATTTTTTCCTGTTACCAGCTCCCAATTCCCTTCTGCCACCTCCCAGTGCACCCCCATCTCCTCCCAGGGGACCATCACCTCCCTCTGTTATACCTCAAACTCCTCCTAGTGGAGCTCTCTCCTTCCATACCTCTTCTCCCCCCATGTTACAAGCAGATAACATGGTTAACCCATAGAAATACATCCTCAGTGGCGTCATTCCAGGAGTCAGATAATAGTTTGGGTCAGGCAATAATGCTAGTAGTTTTCTCAATTCTGCATTTTAGCAACCACCAGCTAGGCCCACATACCGAAGTGGCCTTTGGTCCCTATTGCTAATACCACGGGACATCACCCAGCAGTGAGTCAAACCCACTTCCATTTTTTCCATTTCAGAACCACTTCCATGGTCTCCAGGTGGTGGTGGAGGCTCCCACATTTGCTGGGCAGCAAGTGAAACAGACTTTGCACTCTCCTCCCCATACCTTCTAGAGAGGAAAGTCGAAAGCTAGAAATCCTCATAGGTTTGATCTTTGTTTTTGCTCACCTAAGAGGAAGAGGCTGGGAGGGAAAGTTGTTTCCTCTGCAGGGCGTGGAGTGTGGAGCGTGCGCCAGATGACTCTCGTTTATTTGAAATTGTTCCATGGTGCAAAGCCCTCTAATCGATCATTCCTCTGCGCATGTCAATGGGAGAAATGTGAGTTCCATATTTATAGAGCCAGAAAAATGGGGGCTTGTCCCCCGCCTCCCATGTGTGTATTTATGCACTGATGAATGGCCCTAAAGTGGGTTTGTTATAGAAAAAGTCCGTGCCGAAGGCAGGAATCTTGCATCTGGAAACACAGTCTGACAATTAGGCCTCTGGGCCCAGAGACCAGTGCTCAGGGTCCATGTTTCCTGGCTGTGACTATCACATACTTGGAACTGGGGTAAACCAGAGTTTTAGAATTTGGATCCTCATTGTTTCCATAGTACTGTCCCCTGAGGTTGCTTGCTGCTGTTTTGTTTATATTTGCTTTACTTGGGTTGTGAATAGTTTTTAAAATCTTGGAAGCCCATAAATTCAGTATCCAGGAGAGCAAAACTCTGCTCCAGTCTTGTCCCTAGATGAGTCAGGAAAGATAAGGAGATAATATTCAAAAGACCCTGTGAAGTACTTAGATGGGGAGTTCCTCCCAGACTTGGGGTATCCTGAATGGATGGGCATATCCCTGGAGACTCGGCCCTCTCCACTGTGGTCAATGAGCTTGCCTGTACCGGGAGGAGACCCTTGACCCACCCTCACACTCACGTCCCCTCCGGGATCCCTCCCCCTTCTCTTCTCCAAAGTAGCCTTTCCTTTCTCCTCCTCTAAACAATGACATCCTTTGTTTTAAACAGGATGGTGAAATAGGAATCACACTTTCAAAGTAACATTTACAAAAAGGGACAGCAGTGAAGAATTAGGACTGGCTAAGCCAGAAATGGTATGTCCTCCTTGGGCTCCTGCACTTCTTTTTCCTTTCAAAAGGCATCCCTAGGTGAGGTCTGAGCAGTCGTGTCTGACTAATTGGTGTTTTGTGTTTTATGAGGTAGACATGGAGTTGGGGGTGTGCAGAGAGGAGGGAGGATGGTCATGGTGGTGGGAACCAGCTGTTGTGAAAGAGTTAAAAATTAGCTCTCTTGGACCAGAGCCCCAAGCAACAGGCACGTTCAGTTTCAGTCAGGAAGAAAGACAAGTATTTGGTTAGTAACTGGATATGGCTGGAGCTGGGTTTTGGCCTCTGGTCCCTCCCTCTGCAGGTTGAGGTTTGGGGATGGCCTAAAACTTGCAGATATTTGGGGGTAAAATTGAGGCAAGCACCCTGGAAGGCAGTGTCTGGGAAGCATACCCACCCCTCCTTCACACAGAAGGAAACTAACACACAGAGAAGGCTGGGAACTTAACCCTGGTCATCTTGGCTAGAGGTTTAGCAAAAAGGAGAGTGGGAAAATCTCCCTTCCAGTCCCACTGTCCTTTCTGGATTCTATTAGCACAGGGATTCCGGGCAGACAGGAATTCAGGACTGGTTCAACCTTGGTTCAATCTCTTCCTGCCTGGATTACCTTTTGTTCCTCTCTATCCAGATCCCTCATCTGCAAAATGGGGTTCCAAAATAGCTCCCTGGCTAGGCTTTTTCTATCAAATGAGATAATATGTATAAAGCCCAGAGGCTTACATGGTCAAAAAGTGGTCATTCTTGGGCTAACGGGAATTCTTCCAGACAGCTTCTCCTGAATCAGTAAGGATATATCAAGTCTCTGAAAATCACATATTCCCTGCCAAATCCTTTATGCTCTCAGCATAGCCCCTTAGTCTAAGGATTCCATATTTCAAAGAGAAAGGCAGATGGGGTGGGGAGAATAAAAGACCCTTTACTGAGCAAAGGGGAGCTGACCCCAGAGAAGCACAGAGTTAACGAAGCCCAAAGCAGGCCTGTGTGAAGTTAGGGAGGCCTGGAGTTTAGAAGGCCAGGAGGAAATAATGCTGTTCTTGTCTGGACTGCGGTGGCAAGAGGAGAACAACAGCTGGCGGGCATATGCAGCCTGTTAGGGGCACGCTCCCATCAGACAGAAGGAAATCCTGCCCAGCCCTGGCAGGACCAGAGAGGCCACTGGGGACCAGGCATTCTGCGGGTCTCGGGAATCAGAGCTGGGGCTGCCAAGGCTCCAGGCCCTGTGTCCCCCCCATGGCTGCCTGCGCGCAGGCCTCCCTCCCCAGCTGCTGGCCCCTAAGGCCCTTCCCCTTCCCAGGAGGTGTCGGATCCAGCGATGCTATCGACAGAAATTCTAAGGAAGCCTGGGGTTTATTTTGTATGGACTTCAAAATGCCTGTGCGCTCCCCCACCCCCACCACCACCCGTGGCTGTGCCCGGATGGGCGACTTTGGCCCACTCCACAGCCTGGAATCCTCAGCCTGGCTAGACAGCGAACAGCCTTCTTTCCCCTCCAGTTTTTCCTTTACCAGCCAAGGGTAACTTTTGAGAAAGAGACCAGAGCTGTCTGCCATCCCTGCTGGACCCTCAACCTCTGAGCCTTTGGGCCATGTGACAAGATGCCCAAGCATTAGCGTCTGCTAATTAATCGGAAAACTGGCTCCCCGTTGGGCCATAGCTTTTTACAAACTTGAATTAAACGAAGTGTTTATGTGACAGATATGTGGGAGGGATTTCAGATATAATCACCATCAATCTGGTTGCAGCCAAAATAAATTCTGTGAAAAGTAAAACAAACTATTGCACAGACAAAGTAGGCCTTAGGGGTCTCCAGCAATAATCTGTGTTTTCTTATTTAGCTGTGTCTAATATTTCTGCTCTTTTTGGTGTAGATAGGATCTCTGCAGCAGGGCACTCTTGCTGCAGCTGACAGGGGTGGACACACGTTCCCTCCCGCTGAGTGGAGGGAGAGGGGAAGGGATGTTGCATATTTACATTTAAATTCTCAGTTCAAATAAACTGGCTCTGACTGGACACAGAATGAGGTGGGGGATGGGAGATGGGAGGTGAGGGCAAGAAACCCCCCTGGAGATGGAGGGCTTGCTGCGGTCTCCTTTCCTTCACCCTGCTGGTTAGGGCCAGTCAGAGTATGGAGAAGGCAGTCAGAGACCCCTGATTCTTCCAGAGAAGGGCTGGATCAGGAGCCCCTCGGTGTGTGTGAGGGGTGCAGGCACTCTCTCCTTCAGTGACTGAGCACCTGTGAGGAAGGAGTGTGAGGATACTGTATTAGCAACAGCTCAGCCAGCTCTGAAATGGTGAGGTGGGCTTTGCCCTACTCTGACAGCCAGTGCAGACTCTACAGAGCCTTGATGAAAAGGGGGGGGGCAGGCTGAGCCAGGACTCTTTGAGCAGCTGCGTGGGCCCTGCCTAGCCACCTGCTCTGTATCCTCCCTCTCTCACAGATGGCGCAGTTCCCTGCCCCCCACCCAAGCTTCCCCACTTTGGCCTGGCTTATCTCCAGTCTTCAGACCAGCCTTGGGGTAAGGGAGGGAATGCTGAGGTGCCCCAGGCCAGTAGCTGCTTGTCTTGAGCCCAGAACGAGCCTGCTTCTGGAGCTCTATCTAGCTCCTCTTCTTCCTGGTCCTGCCTGGGTGACCAGCCTAAGACCCCAGCAGCCTTCCAGCAGCAGACTCCAGCTTGCTCCATAGGTATCTGGGTGCTTGAAGCCAGCTCTCTGCCTTACCTGCACCTGGACTCTACCAGGTACTTGCTGAGATTCCCTTTTTGGAAAACCCCCTCCTCGACCAACCCCTGTTCCACTGCTGAGGCTCACCTGGCTCAGGGTCTAGAAGAAACCATGCTTATTAAATTCAGTGCCTCTCCGTCTTCACTTTGAATTTTCATCCTGCCTCCTGTGCTGCTCCTCTGGTGTATCTGTTGCTACCACGTTTGGTTCTGCAAGATCTAGAGGTGCTTTCTGCAGCACTCTTGATACTGTTCCTTACTGCTTCTGGGATGTAAGAGCCCCTCCGAAAAGCTACCATGACGGATGCCTTTTCCTATTTTCTTCCCCTCTGTTTCTCATTGCACGAACCCCATTTGGAGTTAAATGGCCCACAGCCAGTGGGAGAAGCTACTAGATTAGTGACCCAAGCCACAGCTGCTCTTCCCCTAGACAAGAGTAACTGGATAGATTCCCTGTGCCCCAACAACCCTGTAGCACCAAAAAGAGAAGATTATATCCCAGTTGAACTTACGTACACTTGGATAGATCAGAAGTAAAACCTTTCTATGAACTGAAAGTCTGTGATAATTTTGCAAATTCATTCACTCCTTCATTCACTCATTCATTCTGTAATATTTATGAGAGTCTACTATGTGCCAGGTGCTATTCTAGGCCCTTGAGATAGATCAATGAATTAAAAATTCCTGCCCTCCTGGAACTTTATTCTACTGGGTATAGACAGATGATAAATAGTAATCATAAAAAAATATGAACTGTATACAGTTTAATGGGAGCCCAACATGCCAATGAATAAAAACAGAACAAGGTAAGAGAGAGTGATTAGACATACTGGGGAAGAAATAAGTTATGTGTTCAAATGGGGTATTTAGAGCAGACTTTGGGCATAGACTTGAGGGAGGCAAGGAAGTTAGCCATGAAAATATCTGAGGAAAGGTGTTCTAGGCAGAGAGAGCAGCTAGTGCAAAGGCCCTGCGGGTGATGTCTAGTGTGTGTGAAGAATAGCAAGAAGGCCACAGTGGGCCAGAGTGAAGTGAGCAAGAGGAAGAAGTGGAAGGAGATGAGGTCAGAAAGATGATAGGGACCAGGCACTCTCAGACTTGGGCTTTTTTCTTGTCCCTACTTGAATAATTTCATAAAGGTCAATCTCTATTTGTCAAACTAGATTTCAAGAAATATTAAAAAATATTGAATTTGCCTGTCAAGTCCTAAGGATGTACCGATGAGTAAAGCAATCTCTGCCTTTGAGGTCAGTTGAATCCCAGTGGTGTAAAGGTTAGAAGACCTGGCCAGTTAACATTGGCCATTTGCCAAGCTCAGCTTCCTGTCACTGGAGATCATTACCTATGCCCTGGTGACCTCCTGGGTGCTGTGGTGATAGAGCAAATTAAGGCTCAGAAAGACTTTGGGAACTGAGGAACCCTATAAAAAACAGAGGAGGGAATTCAGGAATCCAGTGAACATAATCATTGTCTGTGGCCCTTTCCTTGGGCCCAGCAGACTCAGCCTGTGCTGTAGCCTTTACATTGCCCGCTGTTCTCCCCGTGACCCCATTGGCATTTACTTCCCTGGTGAGAACCAGAGACTGCCATTCATTCAAGTTGATGCAAATCTCCAGCATGAAAAATACATCCAGGGGTGTCTGCTTTGCAAAGGAAATTTACCCATTCCGTCTCTATTTCATGCTTCCCTGATCAGATAAAGCTGCATTTGGTGCTAACTTTTAAGTCAAGTATGCACAACCTCAACCAACAATAACAAAAACAGGCCCACAGGTTGCCCAGCACAGTGAGCTTTTAAAATGCATTCAGACAGTGTGAGGATATTAATAGGGAGACACATATCTCATTTCAGGCTACAAAGCAGATCCCACAGTGGGACATGGAAGGCTGGGTGCTTCAAGGTTAGCTTAAACCGAAGAGAGGAACTTGGCTGGAATACAGACACGCCTGAGGCTGTGTCCCAGACGCTGAGCTCCCAGCTCTAATGGCAGTCTGTCAACTCAGCTTTGTTTTGAGTGGAACTGGACACTCCGTGATGGCCAAAAACAGCAGTTGCCTAAAATAATGAAGCTACATGTAAACAGTGATGGAGGCGGAGAAAGATAGAGCTGGACAGGCCCTTTGGAAATCATCTTGTGCACATTTCCTTTATTTTCCTGATAAGGACACCAAGCCCTGCAGGTTACACTGTGGTGGCAATAATGATGAGACTTTCCTGTCATTTGCACCATGAGTACACTTGTCTCCTCTGGAGTCCCAGCACTCTAAATGTCCTTGGCTATCCTTTTTGGGTAACAGTGGCCCTTTGGACCCAAGACTAGCAGGGTAGACTCTTGGAGATCTTGGAATCCCATGATGGAGATGGACTGGGTTGGTCACAGTGGAAAGGGGATTGGAGAAGGAATCCAAAGACCAGGTCTGATGCCTCACTCTGGACTTATTTACCAGATGACTTACCTCCCTGTCTGTTTTCTCAACTGCAAAACTTGAAGTGTAGCTGAAACATGGTGTTAAAAAGGACTCTGAAAACCAAACCTAGACATGTAGATTTTTATGACTCTTATTTCCCCTCTTTCTTTCCCAGATCCCAACATGTCATTTGTAAGAACGTGGTTCTGTAGTAATGGGCCATGTGGGGAAGCTGGTTGTCCCCAAATGGACCCTTGGCCTTCTGGTCACAGTACACACACTGGGCTTTTTACCCTCATTGTTCCCTCTCACACCCCAGCTCCACAGCCTCACCAGCCTTACCAGACAAGTTTGCAAGTTTCTCTTCCTCACCTGGAGAACGCCTCCTAGCCTTTAAAATAGTAGCATCACCCAGCTCGCCCAGATGAATTAGTTGCTATCTTCTCTGTGTTGTGGTGAAGAAAAAGAACTCTAGAGGCAGACCATGTGGGTTTAAATTCCAGCCCTGCCACCTACCACTTACTGCCTTGTCATGTTATTTGTATCTCTGGGTCTCAGTTTCCTTAAAATTATAAAATGGGGATAATGGAAGAATCTATATCATCATTTATTCTGAGGAGTGAGTTAGTGTAAGTTAAAGTACTTAGAACAAGGCCTGGTTGGTGGTAGTACTAAATAAGTATTTCCTGTTATCATTCTTAGAGTACGTCGTGTATTGTGTTTAATATAATGGTTTGCTTACCTGCCTCCCTGATACTGATTTTTAGAGTCAGAATGGAGTCTTGCTTTTCTCTGTGCTTAATACTATGTCAGTAACATATTAAGTGCTCAATAAACACTCGTTGGATAAATGATTAGGGATGGTCATGTGGTTATATCTATGACATCATTCTTGCATTCTTTGCAGTGAATTTCATAGGACAACCAGTCTCAACTATACATCTGTGGCCTTTACACGAATTATCTTGTGGCTTGAAGAATATTCCAAGTTCCATTCTTGTTTGAATAACAAAAGAAAGTTGTCTTAGAATTTAAGCAGTAGAAATACAATAGGAAAAGAAGTGAAACTTGACTGGTAATAAATATTTCTTCTTGGAGTTGGCATTCCAGCCACGCTGTTCTTGACATGCCTTCAAGAACAGAGTTCAGGTGTAGATTCTATTTGAAGAGTAATTAAAATAAAGAAGATCCCGCCACCCCAGGTCTTTTGGACCATATTGTCGGATGGGGTACGAAGGACTTAGACAAGTGAAATGGTCCCTGGAAGGAAGGATATGCAGCATGAGGAGCAGTCGAAGTGGGCTTGGGGGTGTAATTTCCTGGAAGAAATGGATACTGGGCCTCCCTGGTGGCGCAGCGGTTGAGCGCTGCGCTGTGGAGCTGTTGGCAGCGGCGACGCGAGTTCGACGCCCGGCCGGGGAGAGTCCCACGTGGCGCGGCAGACCTCTCCTGCCTCGCCCGCTGCTCCCCTCAGCAGTGTATTTCTGATCTGCCTGTTCTGCTCCCCGAAAAAAAAAAAAGAAATGGATACTGGTTTTGCTTCCTGCCCAGCCTCATTGGTATCCACAATATCCTGAAACTGAAAGACTGTCAGTTTGGGTCTAGGGTGGGAGCGCCATGGCAGACTCACCTATGTCCCATTTTATTTTTGATTTCCTATCTCCACTTGTCCTCTTACATACAATTTACAAGGGATTGTAAGGTTAAGAATCAACCCTTTCTGAAATTCACTGGTAAAGATAATAATCTAATAAATGAACATTTTGACAATATGTAGATAATAGCTAAGACAACTATATAACTATATGTGTTTATGAGTATAATATGCATCTGCTTGTGGTTATGTTAATTAAGCAATTTAAAGAAATAGCAGCATACCCTCTTTGCCTATTTTGTAATATGATTTCCAGACACATTCAGGATCCATTGAATGGGCCAAGTAAAGGGTAAATTGTTTATAAAGATAGCTGCCAATAATTCCTCCCTTCCCTGGATACACATGTGTGACTCCCATCAAGAGATGGAGTCTACTACTTCTCTTCTTGAACCTGAGCTGGCCTGGCCATTTGCTTTGGCTGAGAAAATTCTGCAAAAACAATGCTATCCTACTTCTGAGTCTTGTAAAAGGCCCCTAAGAGATCTGATAACTTCCATTTCCACTTTCTTTGAGCCTTGAGCCACTGTGGAAGGACTTATTACTATTCTGCTGGGGATGGGGCCCAGCCAACACCCCACCATTCTAGACTCTTCAATCTAGGTGCCAGAAATGTGAATGGGAAGCCATCTTGGGTCCTCCAGTCTCAATCAAGATCCTCCCCTGTAACACCACTAGGAAAAGAGATGAGCTCTCTCCTGAAAATCCTGTCTAAACGGCACCATCATGAGCACATGGAGGTTGTTTTGAGTCACTTAAATTTGGAACGTTTTGTTACATAGCAGTACACACCTAAAACAAGGAACAGCATTCATCTACATGTGTCCAAGATCTCTTTCTGTGTGATCTCCACCTTGGGTTAAAATGGGTTGGGAAAGTTTGAAGAACCTCATGGTACACACTGTTAGTTGATACCACTCTCTTCCCCATTCATTCCAGATACTGTCTTAAGCTTCACCAAAGCGCTCTAGACAACAACTACTAAGTCATCGATGTAGGGCCCTGAACTTAAAACTATTTGACATTTTAGGATTAGCCATTCTGTTTCCAGGATTTTTTTTTTTCAATGAAATGAAATCCGATAGCACCTCTCAGAATCATGGAGTGTTAAAGATGATAGAACTTCAGAGATCACTGACCTAGCGGTTCTGAACCCTGCTGCAGATTAAAATTACCTGGCTTGCTGTAATATTAAACTGATATCTGGGCTTCATCCTAGAAGTTCAGATTCAAATGGACCTAAGTATTTAAAAGTATACACATTCCTTAGTGAATTCATTTGACTTCACAATTAGGGGCCTGATGGGGTGGATTACAGCTACTGAATTCTGATGAGAAACAATTTTGAGCATTCTATCAGGGGCAGACTTCTGATATCCAAGGCCAAGACCTCTGAATACCAGAAAGGGTGGGGGCTTCCTAAAGAGAAAACAAAGATTCAAGTGAAGGGAAAGTAGAAAAAGAACAGGCACTCAGATGAGCCAGCTTCTGGGATAAAAGATACATGTCCTTTCCTTTTTGTCAGAAAAACCGGCAGCTGATGTGTGAGGTCAGGTTTTGATGTATGGCTCCAGGTGTGAGTGGAAGGAATGGTCCATATATTTAGGTTTTTACTGTAAAGAATTGCTTAAACCTCAGAAATGACTATCAAAAAGAACTGAGTCAAAGTAGAAGCACATGAGAGATGTATTTGACACAATCGGGTCAGAAAAGTTCAAGGCAGCTTCTCTCTTGGCAAGTTTGGCAGGAATGCTAAAGTGCAATGAATGGACGGGAAACCTCACGACAGTAAAATTTTAAGGCTTCATTTTTGGGTAAAATATGACTTGCTGTCAGGTATATGAGTTGTAACTCTGATGCAAATATATAATAAATCTCACCTCCTCATTGAAATCTGAAGAGATTTTCTGCATATAAATAAAACCATGAGTGCGATAAAATTGCTTTTGATCACCTCACATGAAAGGTGTTAGGAACTTGCAAACTGTAACCATAATTAAAGCTCTGTGGGATGAAAAAATCTTACTTGACTATCTCTCCTCCCACCCTTTCTTAAAAAGGCATTTCTGGAAAAGCACACTTTGGTATTGTTTTGACCCTAACTTTGTAGTTGGAAGAAAAGTTACAGCTTTTAGTGACAGCAGAAAGATTATCTTGCACTTGAAAAGACTACAAACCATGAATGACAGTGGAATTTGCAAAAATGAACCAAGTTTCTCCTTAAAGCCTCAGCCAAAACAGATGATTTTTAAAGAATTCAATTTTGGTATAAGGGAAAAACATGGACACCTTCTTTCCTTCTTTTCCTGAGCTGGACTCTTGATCTCCTATCAGTAGGGTTGTGGTGGGGAGTAATCTGTGCTTGTTCTTTCTACAGGTCTTTTTAACATCACTTTTTGTATTTGCTTTATATACTAATCACAGTTCTTACTCCACAATCATAGGCTGAAATGGGAGAGAGGTCATTACTCAGGGTGAATAAGCCCATCTCAATAACCATTCAGCGTGACAAGTGCTATTTAGGGGACAGCTCTGAGTGCCAGGAAAAAACATGAGGGGGAGGCAGAAAGGTCTTCCAGAAAAAACAGTGCCCTCAGTGAGTCTTCAAGGTAGGTAGGAATTAGCTAGGCAAAGATACTGGGGAAGACTAGTTCAGCAGAGAGAATATGTTTAAAGTCATGGACCTGGAAGAAGTCAAAGATCAGGATGTCTGGACGTAGAGGAGGTGAGAGTAGTGGTGAGTGTTTTTGGAGGAGAGAGGAGGCCTGTCTCTGAGCTTTGTGTTCATTCTGTTGATGGGGCTTTGTAAACATGCTATTCTTTGGGATAGTTTCCCCTCTAATAAACAAGACCGGCAATAGGGATTTTTCATTTTTCTCACACAGTGTGAAATCCAGAGGTAGGTGATTCCAGGGCTGATTCATTCAGTAGTTCAATCCTGTCAGAGCTTTGGGTCATATCTCCAAGGTTGGTTTTCCTTCATAGTCGCAAGATAACTTCCACAGCTTAAAGATCATACCCTCACATGGCAGGAAGGTAGAGAGGGGGGTGGTTAACTCTATTCCACATCCCTCTTTTTTGTCACATGGGAAAATTTTTCCCAGACTCCTCCATGTAGTCTTTTCTCTAATATCATGAATGTGAACTAGATCATATGCCTAACATTTGAGCCAGTCACTGGCAAAGAGGAATCAGAGTTCCATGATTAATTTAAACAAAATATGATTTATCATCTGAAACCGGAGGATGACCCTATCTTCCCTAAAGCTGTTACCTCCACTGTCTGAATAATAGTGGAGTTTTTGCTCCACAAGCTCTTCTGCTTGGTGCGGTCTCTTGTTTTTCTAGATCATTGCCATAACATGGAACCTATACAATGTTCTCTCCATGTCTGAGTGTTTTTACCCATCTTTAAACTCAGAGTTCATTGGACTACTTGGATATTCTTTCACATTTTCTCTTATAGAAGAATTTTTAGAATCAATTTGTGAGTTCTTTGAAAAACCCCATTGGGAATTTGATTGTGGTTTCATTGTATTTATAGGTTAATTTGGAGGAAACAAGCATCTTTATGATGCCAGGTCTCCCCAGACAGATACATGAATATTTTCTCCCTGTATCAGGATTTTCTTTTATGTCCTTTAGTAAAATTTTATCATTTTTCTTCATTTAGATCTTGCACATTTTTAGCTTATTATTAGGTATTTTGTGGCTTTTATGAATAGGATATTTTTTCATGATATTTTGGAAGTTATTAAAGAATAGGGGCAAGCTGTTGTTTCATATATTAATATTGTGCTTAGCCTTCTAACTGTTCTCTGTGAATTCTGATACTTCAGATTCTCTTACATTTTCTAGATAACAATTATGTTGTCTCCAAATACTGACAATTTTGTTCCTTCCTTTCAATGTGTTATTTCTTTTCCTGTCATCTAATAGTCTAGGACTTCCAGATCAATGTGAAATAGTTGTGAGCATCCTTGTCTTGTTTCTAATATTCATAGAAATAATTCCTTAATTTCATCATTAGGTGTGATTTTTGCTCTAGGTTTCTGGTTGACATTTTTTATCAAGAAAAGAAAATTTACTTCTATTTCCAACTTGCTAAGAGCTTCTTGGGAAGGAGTGCTAAATTTCATGATATAATTTTTGCTTCTGTTGAGATAATCATATAATTTTTCCCTTCCAGTCTATTAATTTAACAATATTTTGAAATGTTGAACTAACATTGCATTTGACAGACTAAGCTCTTTTTGATTTTTCCCAATTGTGGTGATAATGTTTTCAGTTTGCTTATAAATACCTAAGTAGAACAGGCAGTCTTTGGTTTGCTTGAAAACTGACTGCTTCAAAGGTCTTCCTTGACTTCATTTTTCCATTATTTTTGTCTCTAGTGGTGGAATCTGTGGTCATCCTTTTCAAAGGTTTTATTGCAGGTTATTCAGGGGGAACTAAGGATATTTGGTATATATCCTTAAGCTTTAAAATATGGGATTGTGGAGGACAACCAGGGCACTCTGACTGGTGATAGGTACCTGTCAGAAGCAAAGTACTGCATTTGAGGTAAGCTGAGGATTTGGTAAAGGGATGACTCGAGGCCCATGATAGCTTTGTTCACAATTCACTTTCACCTATGGGAGCACAGAAAAGTACAAATGACTATATTAGAGTAGAGAGGATAGACGGTCAGTGACTCCAAAATCTAGGACACAGACAGGAGGTGAGCGTTCTTTTGGTTTCCATGACCACAGGAGGTGTACTTACCATGATGTTAATGAAGCTTAAGCTTCAGTGCCTCTCACTTACAAGGATCCCACCCAGGCTATGCTCCTAATTTTTTATTTGTAATTTTGAATTCTTTTCCATGGAAGAGGCAAGTTGTATGAGCCTTAGATCCCACAAAACCCAGGTCCACCTCTAATGACAACCCCAGGCAAGGCTTTGCGTACCAGCCACAACCTGCACTCAGTGCCCTAAAAACCCTCTCTGGCAACCCTGATAATTCTCTTAGTTTTGCAATTAAAGCAGGTGGAAGATTAAATTACCCTGTTGCTTCCCAGCTGGGCTAGAACTGTGGCCTGACATAGAAGCCGGGGTGTCATGGAGCAAGCGCTCAGCTATCTCACACTCTTCTCTCTGTGGGGACACGTGACCAAATTCATTATTAACGCTGAGCTGATCTGGTTACCTTGATTGACACTAAGTGATTTCAGTCTGGGCTATATTTGTCTTCATGGGGAAAATGACTGCTGTGGAGCTGAAAGGTTATTTCCCTCTTCAAATGCGGTCGGGCCTGTCATTGCAGAGTTACGCGCCCTGACATCAAAATCGGACCCACGGGCTTCAGAAGACAGAAATGACATCATAGGCAAAAAATGGTGTCGGCTTCACTTTATTTTTTCCTTCTTTTTCTGAACTCTGACAGGGAACTAGTTTGTCTTGAATTTGCAAGGCTTTCAGGTGAGAAAAGGGAAGAATTATAATAGCAGTACCTGTTTTGCACATGCAAAAAAATAGTTTCCAGGACATGTTCCTCTGTCTTCCTGGTCTCTTTCTGTTACTACTAAGCTTTATTTAAAAATTTGAAAAATACTGAATTATTTCCCTACTATTGAACAAAATTTTAAGGTCTTAATAGAACAGCATGTTCCTTAACCCAACACATTTTTGTTTATAGCATCTGAAGGAAAGTTTCTACAAGAAACTCCATTCTTAACTCTGAGTGCCCTTTCCTGTGGTTGCTAAGGATATAAGACAAGCCTATGATAATGTTTACAGTGTCATGCTGGGTGAATTCTGAATGTGTGTAAGAAATACACCAAACCTAGTACAAGTAAAAACCAGATAGTGCTAGTATAAAAACTTTAATGGGAATTTAAGTTAGATTGAAGGGGAAATTTTAGCCTAAAGATACCAAATAGAGTGACAGTGGCATAAAATCAATTATTGCCTTACTTCAGAGGATTTAGTTACTTTGGATGGAGTAAAAGTCAAACATTTAACCAGCAGCTTTTTTGATAGATGGATCTTCTGGACTTGAGAATAAAAAAAATATATAAAGGAGTATTAAAAAAGCACAGCTCCGCCTTTGGTCACTCTTCTTAGAGTGCATGCACCCAGGTCTCTATTGTTATAGAGAGGAGGGATCTCCTGCAGGGTACATACCTGGTGGGGTCGGGGGCAGAGAGGTGATCAAGTTCATTGCAACAGTGACCAGCCTGAGGAAATCATTCTTTTTTTAAAAAAAAGATTTTAAAGATTTGTTTATGCATACAAGCTGGGGTACAGGCCAGAGGCGTGGGGCGGTGAGAGTGTTCACCAGAGACGGAGTGGGGAGCAGAACAGGCAGATCAGAAATACACTGCTGAGGGGAGCAGCGGGCGAGGCAGGAGAGGTCTGCCGCACCATTTGGGAATCTCCCCAGCCGGGCATCGAACTCATGTCGTCACTCTTAAGCCAGACTGAGGCCGGGAAACAAGGAGGCAGAGCTACTGTTTAGCTTCAAGTCACAAAGTCTTAACTATCAAATCTGCTCCCCTTCCTCCCCAGGGGCAATGACAACGAGATGGGCTGGTTTCACATTGGACAGAGAAGTGGGAGGGAGTGTCCACTGGCTGAAAGAAGGAAAATAGCTGGTGAAAACATGATTTCTTTTATATGGAGAGGCATATAAAATGCATGTAAACAAGCATTTTTTATTTGAACATTAAGTTTTATTGGTGCAGAGCATGTGTTTTGTTATACTGGTGACTAATGCCTTTTAAAAATGAGATTTTGAAATGCCATTTTGCTTATGTAACGAGATAAAGAGCTTTTGGAACATTGTTCTGGTGTGAACCCCTCTAATAATAGCTGACTAACAACAAGACAACCTGAGGTGCCAAGAATATTTTCTGCAGAGCCCTTCATTAAGTGGAAACTTTGGTTTTTCTTTAATGTTATCCAAATGGTTTTTATCTGAGAACCTCTCTAAGTAGACCTCAAAAGTCACCAGTTTGCAAATATTGGTGTGCAGAAATATTTATTTGCATGTAGATGCCTTAGTTGATCCCTATTTCCCTGTCTACTGGGGTTAGTAAAAGGGTGATTTATTCAAAAACATCTAGTTAAAAGTAAATTTATCTATGATAGAGGAATGAAAATCAGTAAACTCCCTAAAAGTTGATTATTACCCAAAAAAAACCCCAAAATCTCAACATTGACTTTCTTAAGAAGTCTTGGTTCTGTTCCACGCTCATGATTTGTCTTTTGTAGGAAAGTGCATTTTGGACTGCAAATGAATTCCTGGATATTGGCGGTTATGAAGATGACAACGGTGACGTCTATGAAAGTACATTTGTCCACAGAAACAACAGGAAATTCCAAAGGAGTATAGTAAGCAAGAATACCATCAAAAAGGAAAAAAATATTATTGAAGTAATTAGTGTGGTTGGAAACAAATATTTTCCAATTTGGTGATTTTCTTGCATCGTGGTATATCTACATGTTCCTGGTCACATTCATCTGGAGTCACGGGGTCCAACCTTCTCAGGTTCTGTAGGACCTCAGGGCCTGGCATCTTATGGGAGAGGAGGGTTGTTATAGCTTCTTCCTATAACATATGGCCTCTGGAAGGTTTGGTCTAGGTCATCAGGGAAAGTCTTTCCTTAGGATCCTACAGTATGCAGGGTACAAATGTTGAAAAAGAAAAGTGATTAGTTCTCATGATCATGTAGCAAACACAGCAAATAGTGGGCAAAAACATGGAAAATAGTAGGGTTTTGGCTCATCCCCCTAGTTTTGTTGTTGATGTCATTCAGGGTAACCTGGATCTCCCCCTGTTGTCACATATTTCTGAGCTGAAGTGATCACAGACCCAATTTATATTCGGTACTGAAGCAAAACAAAACATCCTGAATTTATTGTGTAGTGGGAAGTTCATGAGCTTTGAACACTGATAGTCTTGAGTTTGAATCTTGATTCTGTGACTTACTAGCTATGTGACTTTGGGCCTGTTTGCCTCAGTTAAGTCACGTGTAGATGGAAATAATACTGTGGGGCACGATTTTAGGGGATTCACTTACTCTCAGAACCCCATCTGTGAATCCCTTGATGTAAACAAATGGTCCTCACACCAAATAGTGTGAGGATAAATGAGATAAATATGTGAAAGCACATCGTTGATGCCCAACAAATGTCCATCCTCATCTCTCATCCCTCCAAGGCCTTTCCTGCTTGAAAAAATCCAAACTTTGTGGATGCTGAGGGTTCTTGACAACTCTCATTAACTTATTCATAAAGAGTTTCCAAGACATTTTTGTGCTTCTGGGTTGTCAGATCATAAGGTGGCATTTCTGAGTTTGAAATATTTCTCAAGGCCCTTCACAGTCTGTCACACCTTTGAGGGTGGCAGACTGCCGGCCGGGGCATCCCCATCCTAAGAGGAGGGGTCCTTCGTCCTGGGCTCCTCCTGGAAGGAGTTGAGTCCCAGATCCTCAGTCTCTCTGATGTCTTGCTTCAGAGGGATGTGGTATCATTAATGGTTATGTTAATGGCAGAGTTTCAAGCCCAGTGCAGTCTAGCCAGTGACCGAGTGGTGACCCAGGGATTGATGGTTAGAAGGAGCTCCAGAGGTAGGACCAAAGGAAGATTGTTGGAGGAAGGTGCATTTAGGAGGTGAGGCATTCCCTGAATGCCACAAATGCCACCGTGCAGAAGGCTGCCTGTTCTTCCTGAACCTCAGGTAGGCTCTGGCTCTATGAGATGATGTAAGAAATGTCATCAGTGATCATGTAGGGGTCTTGGTCTGGTTAAATTCAGGGTCATTTATTAATTCAATAAACCCTTCATGGGCACCTCTTCCCCCTGGAGTATGTTGGTTTTGCCCAGAGTTCCACAATCATCACACAAAAGGACCATTTGTTTACATCAGGGGATTCACACATGGGTGAGTCCCTTAAAACTGTGTGTCCAACAGTGTGTGCAAGTGTCTGCACTTCTGGGAAGAATACCCAGAACTTTCATTAGCTTCTCAGAAGTTAGGGACCACCAACTGGATAGAAACTGAATGCTCTCCCATACCCAGTGAGGACCGAGAGGAATCTTCGCTCTCAAGTCCCTCAGGACCTCCAGATAGATAAAATATCACAACCAAGGGTGTGTTGGCTGCTCTACAAAAACCCATGCCCAGTGACTGAGACATGAGTATATTTACCGGAGCCCCTTCCAACCACTGCTCTCTGGACCATCACCTAGTCACAGGCAGCTCTGCTTTTGGCTAAAGAAAAACCATATCCCAACCATCTGAAAGTAAGTCCCAGTCAACTACAGTTATAGAAGGAGAGTTGAGCCCAGCCATGGAGGGTGGTGCTCTGGGCTGCGCTTGGCCTCTGCTTTCCTACTGGGGTGCTGGATCTTGTCTTCCCCACTCATTAATGCTCCTGTACAGTCTTGGCAGCCAGAAGCCCGCAGCTCATTTTGGTGGAGTTGAAGTGGAGAGAGGCTGATGATCTCAGACCCAGATTGGAGGGGAAATCAGATCATGTAATCAACCAAAATGCAAAAGGGGATCTTCCCAAGAAGAATTCAGGTCAAGGGCTCAGGAGCGCAGCACGAGGGTGACTGAGGGTCTTCCGTCTTGGGTTCAAGGGTTGGGTAGATTGATGGGGAATCAGAAAATTCTTTCTAAAGGAGGAGGAGGAACCTGGGAGATGGGACTTCAAGGTGCGACTTCCAAATCTGAAGGTATATTTGGAGACAAGCAAACAAGGGCTGTTAAGGGAGGGAAGTGACTTGATTAGAATACAGGGCAGGGAGGTGGGGGCAGTAGAGGGCAGTCACCAACACTGCTCGGAAGAGAGTGGCCAAACTGGGTTTGAAAGTTGGTGGGTGCCACTGTGCTGTGCCTTCCTCACCCAAGGACTGACTGATGGGCCTAGCTGTCCCCCTTGGTGAGACCACTAAGCTACAGCTAGACCCAGATCCTGTGCCATTATTCACCAATGCCCAATGCCAGAGCCAACCAACAACACTCAGTACTGTGCCGGTTTATGTTTTTTACAATGAAAACATCATGAGTCTCAGTGGAAGGAGCCCCTGCCCGTTGGATCTTAGAGCTCAGGCAGATCACTGTGGAAGGCAGGCAGAGAGCAGATCTCTAATCACTGAGGCAGCTTACGCTCTTTCCCAGGGGATCACGTTTCAGCTTATAATGTCGTCATTTATAAGCCCCATTCATCTTTAGTAATGCAATGAAGCAGGGTCCCATTATTGGATTTGAGATAGTATTTTTTCTTCTTTCTCCTTCCTCTCCAGCCCTCTCACTTTCCTCTCAGACTTCAGTTTATCTGTGTCCAACGGATCTCTCTGGCATTTTCAATGTTCTAACTCCTTACCACAGAAAGAACCTTCTGGGAGGCAATTAACATTGAAACTGTTGCTTCAAGAGACTCAAATCTTCTTTAAAAACTAGTTTCAGCATTTCACTTCTTCCAGGCAGACTTCCTGGACTGTCTTTCCTGAACACTTTGATTTGTTTATGACGGCCTTGCTATTTTTATGATTTTCTTCTGTTGTAGTTGCTCCTGGAGGAACATTATGAATATTTCACATCCCAGGCCCTTTAAAGCATCAATGCTCTTGAATTATGAGCATAAAATCCCTCTTTTCATCTGAGGGCAGAGGACCAGGGATTCTGATTTGCCCTCTCAAGACAGTGGGGCCTGTTTCTCCATTAGGCCTGCTTCGATCCTCCTCCTCTTTCTCTCCAGAGTTCTTATCCAGAGCTTGCTGGGTGAACTGTGCTGTGGATGGTGAAAGGTTGGTGTGTACCTCAGGCCTCTCAGTCCACTTCCTTATGGGAAGCCAAGCATAGAGCAGACACTGGAGGGGCTGGTAGCCTGAAAGCCCTAGGGATCCTTTGTCTGTGTGGGCACTGCCTGCTCCTGTCCTCAGTTCAGAGGGGCACAGTCCTTAAGAGAAGGTGCTTGGTTCTCAGAGAATGGTGAGGTCAGGACAGCAGTGGAAAGCTATGATACACACAGTATACCCTGGGCTCTGCTATTGCCATTGAGTGCCTCCTCCAGAGTCTTGTACTGGGCCAGTCCCCAGCCCTATGTGCTATGCTATCTTTGGAGGGGAAGAATGTTTCAGATAAGGGGAAGGGCTAAGCCAAGTTTGAGAGGCAGCATGAGTGCACTGACAACTAAATATTTTCATCACAAATTTAAATAGTAAATAACTACAAAATTTCTACAAAATTATGGCAATTTGTGCCATATTAAAAATCTGACAGTTATAAAACTGTAACATTATTCTTTCAAATGTATCCAATGCAATATAAATACCATAGCAATATGATGCTCACCATCATCTGTTTAAAAAAAAAATACGTGAACAAGCTCTTCTTTCCCATCCAAATTTTGTATTGTTCTTATTGATTTTCCTTGAATCTACATTTTCATCCTACATCTTCCATGGAATTTTATCTTAATATATTTTATGCTTATCATACTCTGTGCAATAAAAATATATATAGTGACATTAACTTTAAAAATCTGTGAGCATAAAGTCTGTTAAAAAAGTTTCTAATCTGTTAAAATAATTTTATATACAAATGCTCAAAAATATAAATATGATGCAAAATTTAATAAATATTTAGCAAAAATACAGTATTATTACAAATGCATCTCTTAACAACATGGAAATGTCTTCTTTTTAAATGACCAAGTCCAAGTGACATATGTCAGAAAAAGTCAGACTATTTTTTAATTCCAATAGATATGTCAACAAGCATCCTGGAGACAGTCTTACCTGAGAATTCTATTTCTAGTGGAGTGAAATATAAGGCACAGAAACTTGCCTTATGGGTTTGTCACCTGTAGGAAATAAGGTGCTACCACTTTAGTACTTCTTTCAGGTATTTTCTTTGCTTTAGGGGACCCTCCCACCAAAAGGTTGAATTCTTTGACAATAGTTAGGAAAGGGAAGAGGTAAGACTGTTGAACGAAAAATATCTTAAATTGTTCCTTTGTTTGATACCCTGGAAGTTTTAATCTCCTGGAAACAATGCACGCAGCTCTTAGGGCTCAGGATGGTTAAAGGGAATCCCTTCTCTTTGTAAAATGGAATTGTAAAAAGGAGTGGGGAAAAAAAAGAATCCAGAGGAGGCTTAACAAGAGACATTCTCAGGCAGATCTGTTTTAGGAAAAATTGATGTGGAAGTTGAAAATCTGGAACTAGATACCCTTCAAGCTACCTGTGTCCACATTTTTTTGTTTTTTTTGTTTGTTTGTTTGTTTTGGGAAAGCTTAGAGTACTCTTGGTCATGCATCACGGTTTGGTTTGAAGACCACTAGTGTAATCTAAAGAGTGACAGTGTGGTGAGACCCACAGAAGATCACCTTGGTCTTCTCCTCGCACACAGCCCTAAGGTTATTCAGCACTTGTTAAGTCAGTCACAGGACTGGACTCTTGGGGAAAAGTATGCTCCACTCCAGTCCATAAGGAGCCTGTTCACTAGAAATAAGTCACTAGGTGCTGCTGACACTAAGGGGAGATGACATAAGGGTGTGAACACCAGGAGGTGGGGATCAGTAGGAGCCATCTTAAAAACTGCCTCCAGAGCATTTCATGCTTCTTCAGTCTCAGTTTTGAGTCCCAGTTGCTTTCTGGGGTAAGAGGAAATGTTTCACTCTATATCTAGCCAAAGAAATAAGTTTTTTTTTAAAAAAGTATGGGTAAAAAATGTTCACAACTGTATTATTAATAACAGCAAAAAAAATTAGAAAGAGTACCATCTCCCTTCAGTGGTCTGGAAAATGTATAGGTAGTGTATGTGTGACCCCACCCTGCCTCTCCCCACCCCTGCTCCCCCCAGGCAATTTAGTTTGTGAGGTGTGAGGGGGCAAGTATATATCCCCAACCCTCCCCCATTTCCCTTTGCCCTCAAGAATGTACATGAACTGGATAGGAAGTGAAACCAGAAGTGAGGGGCCTGCAGGGCTTGAGGAATATGAAAGAACTGAGATAGTGGGGAAAAGGACAGGTTCTGTAGAAGTGACCTCTTGGGGTAAGAGATATCAGTACACAGTTTCAGTTTATTCGAGGTGAATGAGTTCTGGAGCTGTAATGCAGAATGATGTGGCTGTAGATAACAATATTGTATTATACACTTGAAATTTGCTGAGAGGGTGGATCTTAAGTCAGAGAGAGAAGAAAATGGTAACTCGGTAAGGTGATAGGTATGCTAATTAGCTCAAAGATGTGATAATTTCACAATGCATACATACGTCAACTTACGCATATATCAGGTTGTACACCTTAAATATACAGTTGTTGTCAAATATACCTCGATAATGCCGGGCTAAAAATCACCTCCTATCAAATAAAGGGGAAGTGAGCTAGCTGCTCTGTCTTCTCTTAGGTGTATGCGCAAGTGCTCTCGCTCTTCTCTCTCTCTCTCTCTCTCTCTCTCTCCACACACACACACACACACACACACACACACACACACACACACACACACACACACAGAGTTCAGTTCATTCTATCAATTATAAAAACTATAGGTAAACATACTCAATCCCTATTTCTTCTAAATAATAGTGCTAAGAATTAAAAACATATAAAAGAAACTCTGTCTTTTAGACCCTTCTACCCTTTCCCATCTGTTTTCTGTGTATGTGTTTTGTGGTCTGGGACATGGGGAACCAATGTATTACTATTACATTATGAACATTTTTACATGACTTATATTCTCTCTCAAAAATCAATAACTATATTACATGTTTTGAAACTACATTTATAATAATCATGTAAATTTATGATAACTTCCGTGTACACTAACACTCCCTGATATTATGGGCTGAAATTCTTTAGCTCATTTTACTTCACCTGTCTTTTGATGGGAATGGATCTTAAAGCAGTTTTTACAGGAAAGATATTCCTGAGAATATCTGAGACTGTTATTTCTGAAATTGTCATCCTTGAGTGATAAAACCACAATTTGGTTATGTTAAAAATGTCTTTATTTTAAAAAGGTTTTAAAAATATCTTAAAACCTTGGAGATGAGTATCATTGTTTATTGCTATTTATTACTATCACTGAGATGTTTAAAGACTGGTTTTTCTGTCACTTGACTATAACTTCTTTTTACTTGTAGAACTTTTTCTTTATCCTATTTCCAGAATCTTGCCCCCCAAATGTCTACTTATTAGCCTCTTAATTGATTTGTCTGTGAAATAGGTTCACAAATGTCTCCTCAAAATTTATATCTACTTGGAACTTCAGAATGTAACCTTATTTGGAAATAAGATCTTTGCAGATATAATTAGTTAAAAGATCTTAAGATAAAATCATCCTGTATTTAGGGCACCATAAATCCAATGTCTGATGTCCTTACAAGAAGAGGAGAAGACAGAGAGACACATGCGGAGAAGGCCACGTGAACGTGCAGCAGGGATTGAAGTGCAGCAGCTGCTGGTCCAGGAACACCTGAGATTACTGGGAGCAAGGAAGGAGGGGCAAGCAATGGTTCTTCCCTTAGAGCCTTTGGATGGAACAGAGCCCTGTTGCCATATTGACTTTAGACTTCTAGCCTCCAGAATTGTGACGGAGTAAATTTATGTTGTGTTGAGTCACCAAGTTTGTGGTACTTTGTTATAGCAACTGTAGGAAACTAATACAATCTGTAAAGCAAGAGTACTTTCCACTTACACATTTTTTTTAGTTCTAAATTTTGATTATTGATCTAGTTTCTTCTTCAAATCACTTATCACTTATAAGTATGATTTATGTTATCTGTTTCATATCTGTTATCTTCTTTCTCATTGTTTTAATCTCTTTGCCTTTCCCTTGTCATGCTGGGAGAATTTCTCAAGTGTCAGGGAAAATTGTAAGCAACTGGAATGGGCAAAAGATTACCAGGTGTCCTTTCCAATGGAATGGTAGGTGGTGTGTGGAGGACTCTTTGGGATTATGGGATCCTATCCTTATTGGAATTCTTCATTGTTTCTTTTTTGTAGGCTAGATTGACCTCTGTAATACGCAGAAAACTAGTAGTAGCACAATGTGAATGAGAATGAGAAAGAAGGAACCAAAGATTAAAAGGGAGGCCTGAACACATAGGAGGATGAAGGTTCCCCAAAAAGGAGTATTTGGAGAATCCCACTTTTCCCCCAGATAACTATTTTTTTGAGAATTACTAGAATGATTAATTTTTATCCAGCATTCGACTGTCACTTTTAAATGATTCACTGTATCTTAGTGTAGCTAAAGCATTTGTCAAGGTGTATAGAAGAAAAAAATGGTTCCTGGAATTTTGATCTGTTAACCACTGCTCCAGTCTGGTTCTGGGAATTGAGAAGCACCATCTGCAAAAGGCTTTTGGAGGAAATGGGGTGGGAAGAGGGGTGGATGGCGTTGTCAGGAAGAAGAATATGTCCCCAGATCTTTGAGAGCAGCCTAGTCTGCTGTCCTCCTAAGTCAAGCAACTATTTTGAGAAGAAAATGTTTTTGTGGTATCTTCATCCAGCCTAGATGTTTTAACTTCATTTCCAGTTTTATCCTTGCCATTCTTTCCTTGATTTATTTGGGGTTTTTAGGTTTTTTCCCCCTTTGGCTATTGTAACAGGAAAATATGTTCCCTTTTCAAATGGCACTGAATCAGATAGGGCAGGAAAAAGTTCTCATGTAGGGCCTCTCATGTGGGGATTCTAGAAGAGAAACTGTTTCTTCTACCTGCAGTTGGACTTGATCCTCTTGTAGCCTGGGGGAAAGGGCCTTATTCACATAGACGCACACTGGTGTCAAGTTCTACCTCCTCTGTAAAGTGCTCCCTGGCCTCCAGCCCACTCTCCTCTCTCTGTTCCCTCTGAACTCCTGTCCCACTCACTAATTCATCCATATTTAGATTTAATTCTAGACTCATATGATATGAATTATTTGTTTTTCCAATGTGGAATTCTTGTTTTTCCAGCTTTAGATTCCTTAACAGCAAAGACCCTACTCTGACTTTTATTGGGTTATGCAGTAGTATTTTAGAAACATAGAAAAAATATACGGTAGTACAAAGAATACCTACATATTAATAATTTAGTTGAAATTGACAAATTTCTAGAAATCTATAGTACTAAAACTGACTCAAGAAGAATAAAAAATCTTAATAGACCTAAAACAAGTAAAGAGATTGAATTAGTAATTTAAAAAGTTCCCACAAAGACTCCCTATACCAGATTGCTTCACTGGTGAATTCTATGACCCTTTAAAGAAGAATTAATACCAATTCTTCACAAACTCTTCTAAAAATAAACTCATTCTGTGATGCCAGTATTACCATGATATTAAAACTAAAGAAAGGTATTGTCAGAAATGAAAATTACAGACCAATATCCCTTATGAATGCAGATGTAAGTACCCTCAATATGGTACTAGCAAACTGAATCTAGGAATATATATAAAAGGATACACCACGACCAAGTATGCCTTACCCCAGGAATACAAAGTTGGTTTACTGTCTGAAAATCAATTTATCATAATACATCACATCAATAGAATAAAGGACAAAACTCCCTGATCAACACAATAGAAAGAGCTAAAGCATTTGACAAAATTTGGCATTCCTCAATGATAAAAAAAAAAAGAAAAAAATGCTCAAGAGACAGGAATAGAAGGGAACTTCCTCAGTCTGATTAAAAAAAAAATCTACATTTTTTTTTTGTTGTGTCCGTTGTGATTTCTCCTTTTTCGTTTATGATCCTATTTATTTGTGTTTTCTCTCATTTTTTCTTTGTAAGCCTGGCTAGTGGTTTGTCTATTTTGTTTATTTTTTCAAAGAACCAGCTTTTGGTCTCATTAATCTTCTGGATTGTTTTTTTTTTTATTTCCATTTCATTTAGTTCTGATTTGATTTTTATTATTTCCTTCCTTACACTGTCTTTTGGGGTATTTTGTTGTTCATTTTCTAGTTCTTTGAGATGTGAGATTAAATTGTTTCTTTGGGTTGTTTCTTGTTTCTTGATGTGAGCTTGTAATGCTATATATTTTCCTCTTATTATTGCTTTTGCTGTGTCCCAGACGTTCTGGAAAGTTGTGTCCTCGTTGTCATTCAGTTCTAGGTATTTTTTAATTTCTTCTTTGATCTCTTTGTTGATCCATTGGTTTTCCAGTAATGTGGGTTTCAGTCTCCATGAGGTAAGGAGGTTTCTTTTTTCCTTTTTGTGATTTATTTCCAGTTTGACTCCTTTATGATCGGAGAAGAAGGCTGGTATGATTTTGATCTTAGTGTATCTGTTGAGGTTTATTTTGTGGCCTAATATGTGATCGATCCTGGAGTATGTTCTGTGCGCACTTGAGAAAAATGTGTATTCAATTTTTCGGGGGTGAAGTGAAAATAAAAAAAATAATCAGAGATTACTATAAACAGCTATACAGAAACAAGTATAACAACCTAGAGGATATGGACAAATTCCTAAAACTATACAATCACCCGAAACTAGACAAAGAAGATATAGAACACCTAAACAGACCAATCACAAGTAATGAAATTGAAAAAGTAATTTAAAACCTCCCCAAAAACAAAAGCCCAGGACCAGATGGTTTCACAAATGAATTCTGCCAAACATTCAAAAACAAAATAGTCCCTATATTACACAAACTCTTTCAAAAAATAAAGAAGGAAGGAGTACTACCAAACACATTCTATGAAGCAAATATTACTCTAATACCAAAACCAGACAAAGACAATACAAAAAAAGAAAACTACAGACCAATCTCCCTAATGAATACTGATGCAAAAATATTCAACAAAATCTTGGCCAATAGGATCCAACAATGCATCCATAAGATATTACACCACGACCAAGTGGGATTTATTCCAGGGACACAAGGATGGTTCAACATCCGAAAATCAATCAGTGTGATCCAACACATCAACAAAAAGAAAAATAAAGACCATGTGATCATATCAGTAGATGCTGAGAAAGCATTTGACAAAGTGCAACACCCATTTATGATAAAAGCCCTTGAAATCCTTGGGATAGAAGGAACATACCTCAACATAATAAAAGCCATATACGACAAACCCACGACCAATATTATCCTCAACGGTGAGAAGCTGAAGGCCTTTCCCCTAAGATCAGGCACAAGGCAAGGATGTCCACTCTCACCATTACTTTTCAATATAATACTGGAAGTCCTAGCCAGAGCAATTAGACAAGAGAAAGACATTCAAGGGATCCAAATAGGAAAAGAAGAAATTAAACTGTCTCTATTTGCAGACGATATGAT
>PVIJ01017302.1:0-29832 GCA_004024925.1 Scalopus aquaticus
CCAGCAGTGTAGAAGAGTTCCTTTTTCTCCACATCCTTTCCAGCATTTGTTGTTGCCTGTATTTTTAATGTGTGCCATCCTCTCAGGTGTGAGGTGGTATCTCATAGTGGTTTTGATTTGCATTTCCTTGATTATAAGTGATGTTGAGCATTTTTTCATGTATCTGTTGGCCATCCACTTTTCTTCTTTGGAGAAGTGCTAAAATAACCCATTCTTAAGTCTTTATAAATTTGAATAAATATTAAACAGAAGTACCATTCATTCAATACAATGTTATACATGTTACCCTTTATGCTAGAGCCTATAGTAGAAGTTTTATCCCCAATTTATAGATGAGAAACCAAGGCTCTGAAAGGTGAGATGAGTCAGTCAAGTGCACACAGCTATTAAACAGGTATTTAGAGACTTGATGAGACTTTCATTCTTATCATCACTGAAAATTGAATGACTGAGTTTATCAGATCATTTATTAATAAGTTGATACCTAAGAGTTCAAATTGAATGTTTGCTTTAATTCACTTATCTGTACCACAACCGAGTTGGCTTTTACAGTGAAAAAAAAAAAAACACTTTAAATTATGGCTTTGTAATAAAACCTCATTAAAAGCAGAAGTCAGCTAGAATGAAATGTTTCTTATATAAAGCCTGAGCATTATATAAGAGGTGTGAGCACTTACTGAAGTAAGTGATAAAGTAAGTGATACTATTAACACAAGAAGTTATTGCTACTTCTCAACTGGCAGTCAAGAGTTGAACAGATTTTCAGTAAGGATCTAATAATGCCAGGATCAACTACAAACAACAATGGTTTTCCGAAATGACCACAGACAAAACACACCGGCAAGAAACTTAAAAGTCAAAACCACTACTAGAACTGATAGCCTAAGAAAAAAATTCAAAGCAATTAAAAAAAAAAAACCTATATTAACCTATTAAACTATTAGTGTAATAGTTAAAGCATTAGATATGTCCCCAAGAGTTGTTTATTTAAAGGTTTTGTTCTTGAAAGTCATTACACTATTCCAATAAAGACTAAAGAGGTTCTATTCTCTAAATTATTTAGTTGTAAGAGTTAGCTAGCCTTCAGCCAGGTGTTCTGTTTATGCAGATGGCAAAATAAATTATTCAGAAATAGAGACAGGTAAAACAGATGGAAAAGCAGAGTAAACCAAGAACGCCATGGCAGATGCTTAACAGGTCTCCAATAAAACACCAGTTCAACATCATGATCCAAGTTACTCAGGAAAATTTCTAGATACATACAGTTCTACACATCTCGAAAGCACGTTTCAGGACACTGCACTCACTTCAGTGAGACTGTGTTTAAAATATGGCCTCCAAAATTAAAATTCTTTATGGAAATAAATGTTTTAACCTAAACCATGAAATATTCCTGAGAGTATTTTTGTATACCATATAAGAAAATAAATTGTTATTCCCAAATTACATGAAGCTCTGTTTAAAAAGTGATTCTTACACTCTATACAATAAAAACTATTTTAGGCTTCAACTGAGCACCTTCACAAATGATGGAATTGCCTAATTAGACCACCTTTAACAGCAAAGGTCTATCTTGTACTTCATCGATTCAACCCATATGGGTAAAAGTGCCAGAAAGACCTATTTTTTGGTAAATTCTGCACTAGAAGATTATTATAGATGATCTGTGACTTAAGAAGATTCAACTCAATGATTCTTTGACTTTAAGATGGTGCAAAAGCTACATGCATTCAGTAGAAATCATACTGTGAATCTGAATTAGGAAATTCTGGTTTTCACTTTTAGTACAGTATTTAATAAATTAAATGAGTTAATCAACATTTTATTATAAAATAGCCTTTGGGTTAAATGATTTTTGCCCAACTCTAGCTAGCGTGTATGTACTGAACCTGTTTAAAGTAGAATGGCCTAAGCTATGTTAGGTAGATTAGGTGTGATAAGTGCATTTCTGTCTTAGGATATTTTCAACTCAATAGGTTTATCAGGATGTAATCCCATCTTAGTCAAGGACATCCCATCAGATAGTGTGATATTTGCTGAAGAAATTCTGGGAAGTAACTTGCTTATAGAAATGGACCATTAAGGGGAAAACATTCAACGTGGTATACACATCTGCCTCGGTTCAGGGCATTTAATAAGGCAAACAAATTAAAGACTACCATCAAGGAAGTAGATCACACCAAGTATCCTGTGCTTTCTCTTTAAAAAGAATTTGTTCTTTCTTTTATTTAACCAACATGAATTGAACACCTATTACACACTAAGCACTGTTCTCTAGTCAAGAAAACAATCTACTTGAGAAATTTAAATAGTACAATGACAGAAACAGTTTTGCATTCTAGAAAGTTTAGTTTTTATTCTGACTTAGAGGATTAAGTGAAAGGGCATAGAGAGTAGGGTTTTTTAACACAAATGATGACAGTCATGGTTGACAGAGAGATGGAAAGAATCACTTCAACATATGTCAAGTCAATAGGACTTGGGGACTATTCAGTTGTGGGGAGCAAGGGAGAGGAAAGTGTCAAGGATGATTGTCAGGTCTCTGACCTTGACAGTGCAGTGAGATATCATATTCCTGCATTAATCTGGTACCTGACATGTTTAGTGGACCATTAAAGGTCCTTATCTCACCACTAGAGGTTAACTGATGAGATCTGGCATTAGTTTTACTCTAGGCTAAGGGTAAGTTTACCAAAATAATCACATTGGATTTTGGCCTCTTGGGGCAGAGAGAGAAAATAAGCCAATTGACTTAACACATGCATTAGATCCCAAACTGAATCTCGCCTTTTGAAAACTTGAATTCACTCAAAGACTTTATGCAGAGGGAGGCTAAGGTGTTCTTCAGACTCAAGTCTCTGCTCACTTAAGAGACTGAAAGGAAATAAAAATCCTAGAAACTAAAAAAATAATGTCCTCAAGTTGTTGATTTCCTTTCAACAAGCGAAGCAAAAAGAATTGTTGCAAATGGTGGAGAAAAGATAGGAAAACTATTGATCCTCCAGGTTAGGTCACTAGAAGCATGTGCCCATCCTTCAGGGGTGGCCTTCACTTCTGCAGCCTCAATCAACAATGGATGTTCCTGATGAAGCCAGCAAAAGTATAAAAATACCTAATTATTACTCGCAACAGAGATATCAGTCAACACTGAGAGAACAGCCACATTGACCTTCTGTCAACAGGAAGAGGATCCTGTTACAGTTGCTCTTTGCTGCATGATCCAACAGGTTATTATTCAGCCATTCTTCAGAGCAAAAGCAAACAAGTCAAGTACATAGCTGTTTTTGGTAAGCTAACATAAAAATTATGGTATATCCTATGCATACTCTTCACATAATTACAAAACCATCATTACATCATTTCATCATTGCAAAACCATCTTTTAATCCTCTAGGTAGGGCATACTGAAAGTTGGAGGTTTCTAGATATGACTGCTAGAGTATATTGGAGAGTCAGAAACCAAGAAACATGAAGATTGTTTGAATGCTAAGCATCTTGGACTTTTAAAAACACTTCTTCTGTAGCGATGAGCTGTAGACATAACTGGGAAGTGGTGAGAGTCAGAAGAAAAACCCAGACATGCTGATTTCTAATCCATTTTACACTAACAAGAAACAGTTTACTTGAATGTCTCCAAGGCAGGCATCCAGCAGTTAGCAATTAAATTCAAACATATATCTCCTCTTTAGGAAGACCAGAGCCTGTTCCCATAGCCCCCATCAGTCATCTTTCACATGTGTCTCCAATAGCACTGTTGAGAAAACAGCTCAAAGCGTAAAAGACATTGATGCAAAGTCCAAAGCATCATCTCTATATAGGAAGCACAATGTGTTAGATTTTTTAATGTATCCATTAACTTCTACAGTGAGTTCTTAGAATTTGACTGTAACAAACCAGACACTTCACCATTAATGAAAGAAGGATTTTTAAGCAAATCTTTGATCCAGGAAAATTATCCTGGTTCGTTGAAAGAGCTCATATGTGTATGTTCATAAAAATGAAGATAACATTTAAACACTTCACAGAATCTCATTTGAGAAAGGGTGGTTCATAATGTCTAATCAAAATTTTTTTCTTCTCAGACTTGCCTTTTAAAAGAAGCTAAACACAGATCCCACCAATTTTTAATGCTGACATAATTCAGAAGCTTTTCTTCAAGAGGAAACTTGGGAGCTCTCTCTTAATAGTGCCTGGGGTGGAGGACAAGAGTTGGGAAATGAAGCGTTGTTTGGATATCTCCATAAGCAAGAAAAGAAACACACTGAAGTATTCAACTGAACTTTTTTATTATCATTGAAAAAAATGTGTGGTATGTATAGCATAACCATATCAAATATTACATCACAGTCCTTGTATAAGTCATTGATTGGCTTAGACAACTACAAAAGCACGCTGGACTATGTTAGTTTATTGTATTTAATGAAAGAGTCTACTATGTGCTGCCCAATGCTGAAAGAATGAATAGCGGATAAAAAAAAAAAAAAAAGATATAGATGTAAATACAACAGAGTCACCAACTCCCAAGGACTTTATAATGTAATGGAAAAGACATATGTAATAACAATTACTATAGGAACAGATGCTAAACATGAAAGTGTTTACATTCTGTCCTGGAATTGTGCCAGTGAGTCCTTTCAGTCTGAGGTAAAGGAGGAAGTGTTATGAAATTATCTATATATTGGGCACTAATTCATTTGTTCAGTCATTTCATCATTCATTCAACAAATATTTATTGAGGATCAACTGCAAAAACATAACAAAATCCTTTCTAGTAAAATTCTAGTAATTTTTTACCATTCTAGTAAAGGGGGAAATTTCATTCTAGAAAAGAGAATCAATCAACAGTGTTTGCCCAACTGATGATATTACAATAAAAAAAAGGTTAACAGCACATAAATAGGATAAGGTTGGCAATGGGGATCAAGTAATACGAAGGATTGAGAATGTTATTTTATAAAGGATGTAAGACAGATCTTACTGATGAGACCTAAGCTGAAAGGAAAAGGTATTGAGGAAGCAAGTCATGTGGGTATAAGAGCAAAGAATGTTCAAGGACAGCATGTGCAAAGGCACAGAGAGTGCTGTGTGACTGGAACAGAGTGAGCAGGGAACAGAGTGGTAAAAGGTGAGGTTAAAGAAGTAATAATAGGGGAATAAGATGAAACAGTAGACCATCTTCACTAGCAAGAATCACTAACTTAATATTAAGCCTCGTATTTACGTGACGCCCTATTTAGTCCAATGGGAGGAAAGAGATAAAAACACATAGGATATGATTAGACGGTTTCAGAGGAAATGCAAACACATAAAATTTACATTTTTGTCCCTAACATTCTATTCACATCATGAGGAAGAGCTGACTAAATGATTAATACCAAATGAAAAAAAATGAATAAAATATAATGCCAATTTACAAGATGTTCACTAATCCAGTAATTACTTAATTCTCACAACAATCTAATGAATTAAGTAATATTACCCTCAATTTATAGACAAAGGAATTGATATTAGTAATGTGCTCTAAATTATCTACATAGTGGGCAAA
Organism: Scalopus aquaticus; assembly: GCA_004024925.1. Classification (NCBI taxonomy): domain Eukaryota; kingdom Metazoa; phylum Chordata; class Mammalia; order Eulipotyphla; family Talpidae; genus Scalopus; species Scalopus aquaticus. Next base: position 5,546 of record PVIJ01017302.1, read on the forward strand.
ATCAGATGTTAATTCCAAATCTTTTATATTTAAGTAGTAAGCACTTTTACCTTAAATATGCTGCCTATTAAAAAATATCAACTTTAAAAACTCTTTGTTCTACCTTCGTAGAAATTTATCTAAGCCAATTCAGTTGATAAGAAAGTCATATAAAATAGAACTCTTTAAAACTAACAGGTTGCTTCTTTAGGGGAGAGGGAAAACTAAAGGTAAAATGTTAATTGTATCTATAAAGTCTAAATTATTTACAGTTTGATATTATTTTTTAAGAGTTCCTGTATAACATTCAAAAGTGCCCATAATTTCTTCCAGAGAAGTCTACTTTTCTTGTCCTATAATAAGAAAAGTGGAACTGCAATTTTCATCGGTGGAGTGATTTATAAAGAACAATCTTTTCCAAAAGTTAAAAAATGAACCAGAATCTAGTAGAATTCCATTTTCCCATCAATTTTTAGAGTCTCTAAAAACTCTTTTTATTATTAGTTCAGGAAAATGTTTAACAATTCATTCTCAATGTTAAGTACTGTCCCATAGAGGATGTGGTCAGGAAGTTTCAGAGAGAAATCAAGCATACTCAATTAAATATTGGACTTAGATCTTCCTTAATGAGCTAATTTCTTATGATTACTATCATGGCAAGACTAAAACATATGTAAGATTAAAATTCACCTTCTTCTATGCACATCTCACACTGATGGAATGGGGTTGCCTGAGGGAGAAGATAATGAAAGAAAAGAAAACAAAACCCTTGTATGTGTCCATTCACAACTGTTATGTTACCAGCTCCTTCCTTAAAGAGCTGAAATTTCCCCAGGAGTTAAAAGATGTTCCTGTCTGCTTTATCATCCTTTGTAATCAGATAAGTAAGAGAGATCACAAGTGTCATGTCCTAGCCCTGGGGCAGTATCAGACTGAGCAAAAAAGCTGCTTTCTTTGCTCTAGCTTGCCATATGCATTTTCACATCAGAAGTTTCTTTACTGCTTAAAATATTAAAATTAACTCTGGTGGATCCCTTTCATTGGTCCTAACTTGTTGAACTCAGCAAAGATGTCAATTGTACAATCATCCTAATTTCCAGGGTTTACATAGAGTATGCACTCTCTAAGAGACAGCTGCATTTTATTTTCTGATTTACATTTAAAGATATATACCACTAAGCAATAAAACTTTATTGCAGGATATTTAAATTACGGGCTGTATCTTTGATTCATTAAACTATTATAATACAGAATAAAAAAATTAAAGAACAAGTTTAGGAAGAATGGGGAATGTGGAAGAAATGCTAGCTGTGAAAGACACATATTCTTTTTATCTCACTGTAAAACTGGTGACAGTGGTGATGATGTAAAACAATTATCTATAAGGGTTCCTCCAGATCTAAGATCCCAATAGACAAGCTAGCTATGGGTGAACTTCTTTTTTTTTTTTTTTTTTTAAAGATTCATTTTTTATTTATATATACAAGCTGGGGTACAGGCCAGAGGCGCGGGGTGGCGAGAGGGTTCACCAGAGACAGAGCGGGTAGCAGAACAGGCAGATCAGAAATACACTGCTGAGGGGAGCAGCGGGCAAGGCAGGAGAGGTCTGCCACGCCATGTGGGATTCTCCCTGGCCGGGCGTCGAACTCACGTCGCTGCTGCCGACAGCTCCACAGCGCAGGGCTTAACCGCTGCGCCACCGGGGAGGCCCCACTATGGGTGAACTTCTATCTCATATGTTCATTGGTCATTTATCTGTGACTTTCTCTGACAATGTAGAATTGTTTTACTCAATCCCTAGTCTAGCTTTTCTGGAGATCATTCCAGTTAAGTGGCAGTCACTTGTCAAGTAAAAGACATAATAGTAAATTGAAATTATCTACCTAAAGACTTTTTTCATTCAAATTATTCCCTAATTGTATATTTGCTTCCCCCTGACTTTAGGGAGGGAGGATATACAAGAATAAACCTAATATTTTAACATTTGTTCTTCCAAATGTAAATATAGACATGCTTATATCTCTGTATCCTTTTTGTAAAACCATTTTCATAATTTCAACAGTTGATTTCAACTAGCTGCAACTGCCCCAGATGTAGCAAAGTTCTCAGTTCTATGTTCTCTTATATTGCCCACAAATTAGCTTTATTGGAACAAACATGTAGGACCACATGGAAAGCCTGCATTCGGCAATACTCCTTAAAACCACAGGTGTCTCCAACAAGCTTTCAACCCCGTTAGTTTCACAAAGTACTGATGTAATGACGTCACCCTGCAGTCAAATGCAAATTTTTGCTATTATAATTGACTTTTAAGAATAGTGTATATGTTTTAAGTGGATAGGTGCTTTTTTTTTATTTTATTCTTCTGGCTTTTTTTTTTTTTTAGCTATTCTTGTTAGTTTCTTGTTTATTGCTTTGTGCTCGGAGAATAAAATCTGTGTAATTTCTGCTTTCTGCAATTAGTTGAGAATTTCTTTATAGACTAATAATACATGGTTAATTTTTTGGGCTATGTTTTTGACAAGATAGAGTATTCATTGTTTTTTGGATACAAATTTAAATATTAAACATGTTAACAGTGTTATTTAGAACTTTAGATCCTTTGTCTAATTGTGTCATTTTCTAGGGAGCTGTCTCCCACTGTGATTGCAGAGTGATCATTTTTTCTTTGTACTTTCAATTGTCTTTATATACTGTATAGTTATGTTGTTAGATACATAGCTGTGACTGTTATGTATTATTGTGCCATTTTCCTTTTCTCAATATGAAATACCCACCCTTTTTTGTCCCTTTGATTAATTTTCTTGGATTCTATTTTTGTCTTAATTTAACAATACTTAAACTTTATTTCAGTTAGCATTAACCTACTATGTATTTCTTGTCATTGATTGCAAATGTATTAATAAAATTTGTTAGATATCACAAATAAAATGAAATTGGATTTTTTTTCCAAGGTAAGGGTATTTAGCAAACGTACATTTATTATAACTTATATACTTGGGCTTCTTGTCATCATAATTTAAACTTTCATTTCATATTTCCTCTGGTCCTAATAACTAAGGGCAGTATAGAATTATTATATTAATTTGGAAATAGCTTTGTTCCTTTAATTTTCTTAAGTGGTTGGAAAGTTTGCATTCTAGTTCAGTTTTTCCAGATTATCCCCTTATTTTCCCAACACATATATTTAAGATATTTTCTATCAAGAAAGAAAGATTTAAGTAAAAGAGTGATAAAATTTAATTAGAAATGAGAATGCTTAATATATTTTCATGATACTATTTAACTCATTGAGTTTTATTGTACTGTCAATTTTGAAAAGATATTTTATTTTTCCATTTGATAATATACACAACAGAAAAAAATTCAAAAGGCACAAAGTATCCAGTCAAATAAAAGTCTCTTTTCCGTCTCTGTCCCCTAGTCTTCCAGCTCCCTTCCCTAGAGGCAATTGCTGTTACTAATTTCTTGTGTATCCCCCAGAGATCGTTTGTACATATGCAGTCTTGAACAAGGCTCTTATTTTTTTTTAACACAATAGTATCGTATTCCATACACTGTTCTGCTTTTTGTGCTGTGTTTACTTATTTGCTTTTGTTTTGACTTAGCAATATATTTTGGGCATTTTTCAATATACTCTAAATGCTCATGCAGTTTTTTCATTTTTAGTCTAATTTTTGTTGCTTTTCTTTTTAAAAAATTTAAAGAGATAATATATTCATTGAAGAAGCAATGTATTTATATTGTTCTTTTTTTTTTTAATTAAAACACACAGTGAAAACTCTCTAGCTCTTATTACACTTTTGTCCAGTTTCCAGCACCAAGCCAGAGAACCACTATTTTTATTTTCTTGAAATGTTCGAGTTTTTCTATACAAGCACAATAGAAATGCATGTAATTTACTCCTCTTTATGCACAAAAGATAGCATAACAAATACTTACCTTTTCACTTAACAAAGTACCTAAAGAGATCTCTCAGTGTCTTATCCAAAGAGTGTCTACAGTTCATTTTTACAAAGGATTGGTTCTTCATCCCCTTATGAATGTTATATGTATCATACATCATTTCACTCACTTTACAAGTATATCTGTTTAGTACTTCACTTACATGCAAGAATGTTTGTATAATAAATTCCCATAGGCAGAGTTTTTATGCCTGGTTTTCCCATGCATGTATGTACTGTAATTTATTTAACCAGTTTCCTCTTGATATTTTTGTTTCCAAAAAATTGGAATCCAAAAAATTCTAAACCAAAAAATTATGTGATTAATTTCTTTATATATATATAAGTGAAATTTCATTTGTGATCATACATAACTGTAAGCTAACTATCTAGGAAGTCTGATGGCTGCATCAAGAGCATTTTGTAGCTTGACATATATTGCCTAACTATTTCAATTACTCTTCATACAGACTGAGCTGATTTTGCTCTCATCAGAAACATAGGAGGTTATGTTTCACCACACTTTCACCAAATCAATGTTAACAAAGTACTCAAACATTACTAATCTTATAGGTAAAAATGTTACCTAATTGTACTTCCAGTTTCCATTTTGCTTACCATGAGTGAGCCTTATATATTGTCAAATATTTAAGAAACCACTTATATTCCCTTATCCTTACACATCTTCCTCTGCATAAATGTTTTTTTTATTGATTTATACATACTCTTCATATATTGAGGATGTTTGTCGTTTGTGACAAGCAATTATTTTATAAACCTTCTAGTTATTTATTTTTGATGGATACAATAATCTCTTGGAATTTTCTGATTTTTTTGTATGTTCCAAAACTAAGTCAGATATCTTAAACTCTAGAAAAAACTTCAATTAGTTTGAACTTGATCATTGCAGGATAATGACACAAAAAGAAATTAATAGGTAATTAATTATTCACTCTAAGAAAGTTTTCTTTTAATGGCACTTTTTTTCAATTTTCCCCTCCACCAAATCCTGTGCCAAGACCCCATGCCTCCCTCCCTCAACCCCTCCACACATTCCCCTATTCCCTCTGGTTACCATTATCTTCTTTTACTGAGTTCAATTTTTATTCCTTGGGTTCTTTGAATATAATTGGGATATTTTTGGTATTTAACTGATATTAATTTTACTTATTTTAAATTCATCTTCTGTTTGTTCTATTACTCCAAGAATGTGGGCTGATCTTAGCAAATCCCTGTGCACCTGCTTGCTGGGTTTATCTCTAAGCCAGCCTCAGTGACTATGGGGAAAGATAGGATCTATTTCCAAGAGCTGGTCTTCTCTGGGTGTGAATGCTCCCAGTCTTCCCGACTGCCTGGGGCAATGCCTGATTTTCTGCCCCGGTGCCTTTCACTCTAGCCAGTGGCCCAGCTCAGCTGCTGCCCCGGATGAATACATGTAGGGGAGGGAAGAGACAGGGACTGCCCCAGAAAATTGCATCCTCTCCTGTGTGCCCAGGGACCCTTCCTTCTTATAAACACTAACTGGAATTGGTCTTCACCAAAATTGTCCCTACCTGGGTATAAATATTCTTGTTTAAGTTTGGGGGCATTATTTTCTGTAGGTTTTTTTTCTCCCATACTTTGATTATATATAATTAATCTAGATTGTTTGTTTTAATATTTAGGAACTCCTTAAGATATCAGGTGTGTTATTTACACTTTCTTGATTCTCAGCAGTTACTGATTTTTCACTCCAAAATGTGTTTCTGTTACTTTATAGCATTTTTGGCACTAGGAAAGGTGGATGCTTAGGATATGCTCTTGATCTAATCTCTCCCAACCCTAAAAAGTAGGGAGAGTACCTTGCCTTTGTAACTACACACCTTTGCTCACTGTGAGGGGCATGAAGTCAATTAGTAAAAAATATAAAGTTGGTACTTGTTTATTAACAGGATAACCAGCTCACGTAAGAGAAATTCAGTAAGTATTTGTTGTGTGGTAAGAGAAAAGAAAGAAGGAAGGAGTAAAAGAAAGAAGTTTTAGATTTCTATTAGGGTGACTTCAACATGTTTTTATTCAGTACATTACTAGATGCCAGGTACCATTACACACAGTGTTACAAAATGAATAGAACTCCCTCCCTGTACTTCTAAAGCATGTGTGTGGGTGAGCCAGGCAGAAAAGATTAGAAGCATGTTTCCTAAAGTCCAAGTTAATATCTTAAGATAACCTAATAAAAGTAACTAAGTCTTCAGACTTTAGAGAAGAACAAAGAAGATAATTACTTGGGAATTTGCACAAATAAAAACTATTTCAAAGTGAATAATGTTAGAAGAAAAAGAGAAAAAATAGAGGTGTATCTACCTGTGCATTATTTGTACAGGAAGTGTTTTATAGACGTTTCTCCATCTCAGTCACACTCACCATCACAAAAAGTAGCAAAAAAAATGCTTATCTTTAAAGGATGGCCTTAAAAGAAAAGTTTCTCTGAAATATAGATGATAGATAAACTATCACATGAAAAATCATTTCAAATGTAAAAATGTTATCTTTTAAACTCTGATCATTTTAAAGTAAATTTTGCTTTTAGAATACATTAGGCTTATGCTTTGAGATAGCAAACGGATGCATTGAATTTGCTAGGAGATGGCTCAAGATTGACAAAAGAGAGGTTGCTCCTCTGAGAGGTGTTCCAACCTGAGAAACTCAGTACCTCACTTCTGTTCTCCAGCATGAAGGCACAATGGCCTCTCACCAACTTCGCAGGGCTGTGAGCCCTGAAACCAGGGTCCAAGGGAAAGAGGCTGGAGAAAGAAAGGAGGCAATAGGAGGCCAAAGAAAGAGCCATTTTTGCTGTGCTCCTGTCTGAGGTTGACCCCATGATGTGAAAGGCAACATAATGCACGAAACTCTAAAAGTATTTTTTCAAGTTGAGACAAGGACAGAAAGATTTTAAAATATTGTATATCTTGCACAAACAAGATATCGGCATTTTTTGCACGTGTTTCAGAGATAATATATTTATGGTGATTTTAGCCACTAGCAAATCTTGATTTAGTTTGACAGTGTGTTGAATTTCATTTTGAAGGGTAAGACCAGGGGGAAATTTTAGTAAGATTGTTTATGCTTTTTCTGAAATAATTCTAAAATTGGCACCACTTTTACTAATCTTCTGCAAAATACAAACATGTATGTATATGGTCAACTTTTTATTGTAGTCACATAATTAAATGTAAAACTGAAATACAAAAAAAATTTAATTAAAAAAATAAAAGAATGCTTTCCAACATTCTTTTGCCTTTTCATTTTTCATAGTATGCAAGATTGGGTTCTTTATGGTAAAAAAAAAAAAAAAAAAAAACACCGCCATGCCTACAGTACTAGGTACTGTAGAACCTAGTGGTAAGGTAACATTACAAAGTGATCCAGCATGGGGCCAACATTTTGCAGGATGGTGTGAGATGAAAACAAGATCACCATCATAGTCATTAGCAGTGGTGGTAGTCAAGAGGACCAGCCTTGAAGTCCAACACCCTGGAAAATATAATCAAGTTGCTTGGCCTCTTTTTGCCTCAGCTTTTTCTCCTATCATATGGAAGTAATGCCGGTAATTAGTTCTTTCATTTGTGGCCAGAATCAAATGAAATTGATTCAACAAAGTTCTTGGCACAGAAAAACACCAGAAATTGTTATATTTAATTAATTCCTTAATTTCTTCTTACCACATAGATGCAATACCTTAAATCAGACATTTTTTTAAAGTGTGGTCTGAGAATCCCAGAAGGTTCTGAAATCCTCTTAGAGGGTCCAAAGGTCAAATGATTTTTTGCATAATTTTTTTCAGAACTTAATAAATACATGATTTCTCTTTTTATTCTCATTCTCTCATGAATATAAAGTATAGTTTTCCAAAGACTACACAGCATATGATGCCCCAGTAGATTAAATGCAGGCACAGATGTGAAGCCAGCCATCAAAGAGATTTGTAAAATATAGAACACTGCAACTCTTCTCACTAAATGTTTCTGTTTGGGAAAAAAAAATATTTTTTCATAAAATTATGTTGATGTACAATAGCTTTATTACTATTTTAAATAAATAAATACACAGACATTTTACAAATGTGTATACAGTAAGTATAAATACATAGAATCCCATAATAAAAGTTCCTTGGATGTTTTAATGATTTTTAAGACTGTAAAGAATCTGGAAACCAAAAAGTTTCAGAGCTATTGACTTAAATAATTTGAATAATCATTGAGATAATTACTTATGGATAACATTAAGAGCTTGTACTTCCAAAACACAAACAATAATGTAAACCAACATTACTTCAATAAGAAGGGAGGGAGGGAGGGAGGGAGGGGGATATATGGAATAATATTTTGCAATATTTTTCTTTTGCTTAAAATATGGTGTGACATGCATCCAAATTATTAACTGTTCTGCAATATTATCATTTATTTCATTAAGTTCCAATTTTTGGACACTTATGTTGCTTACATTTTCTTCCTGTTACAAACAATACTACAATGAGAATTCTTTTTAAGTATACTTGAATATTTCTTATAATAAATTCCCAGAACTGTTGCATCAGGAATATGCACAGTTTTAATGCTCCTAATGTATGTTGCCAAATAGCTATTCAGAGATGTTGTGTCAGCACGTATATCACATCTGGCACCCTTGCCATCAGCCATTATTTTATATCTTTGCCAATTTGAGAGCTTGAAGTGGCATTTCATTGTAACAATTCACATGTCTTGGATTACTAATATGATCAACTATCTTTTCCTCTATATCTTGGATTTTTGTATTTCACTTTCTGCAAAATGCCTATTAGAAAAATTATTTTTATTGAATAATTTCTAAAATTTGCCCACTTCTCCTAAGGATTAGTTTATATATCTAGGATATTTAGCTTATAAGACACAAGTGATTACTTAACTGAGTAAGGTAAAAAACTGAGTACCTAAGTTTTTACAGATAAATATGAATGAAAATCTATTGGGTAAATCCAGTAGCTGCAAACCCTCCCCACTATCTTTTATCTCTATAAAAATTTGAATTTCAAAGAAAGACACAACAAATATCCACATGACCTAATGATTAGGACTACTTTAAACAGGAATGTAAAATTTAAAAATGCTATTCAAAAGTAAGATAATATTATTTAAATGTTTTGGTCACAGCTAATTTATTGTCAGGATAATATCTGACACAGACAAAGCTCTCAGGAATGTGAACTAATGAGAAAAGGAACCAGACTTAGGTGGCACAGGAAAGAGAGTGATCTAGGATGGAAATGACAGTTCCACAGAATAGGAAAGCATAGAATAGGATAGGTAGGATAAAATAGGATAGGAGAGGGCCTCCCCGGTGGCGCAGTGGTTGAGCGCTGCGCTGTGGAGCTGTCGGCAGCGGCGACGCGAGTTCGACGCCCAGCCAGGGAGAATCCCACATGGTAGGGCAGACCTCTCCTGCCTTGCCCGCTGCTCCCCTCAGCAGTGTACTTCTGATCTGCCTGTTCTGCTCCCCACTCTGTCTCTGGTGAGCCCTCTCGCCGCCCCACGCCTCTGGCCTGTACCCCAGCTTGTATGTAAAAAAAAAATAAATTAAAAGAAAAAAAGCTAAATTTTCCAAAAAAAAAAAAAAATAGGATAGGAGAGAGTAGGGTAGACAGAGAAGGGTAGACTAGGGTAAAAATATGACATGAGAGGAGGGAGGGAAGGGAGGGGAGGAAATCTACAAAGAAATAGATGGGTGTGTACTGAAAATCAGGCAGTGAGCCGGTCAAAAGTTGGGCTGATAGCAGTATGGTAATTTCAGGATGCATGCCCTCATCATTCTTCTCTCCTCATCCCCTGCCCATCCACTGCCTGGAGCTAAAGCAAGCAAGCTAGGACCCTTGGGAAGATACCAGAAAGAATAAAGCAGAGCAACAGGCCTCAGGTAGGGACTCAGATCGGGGAAGGGCCCCAACAGAAGGAAAAATCCATGTTAATTGTATAACTTAGTCCACACAACAGGGGCCAAAGGCATGTGTGGAGCCAGGCTCACATCTCATACCAAGTCAACAATAACAAGCTTCTAAATCTTCTCAGTCCATGTTATGAAGGGCTAAGGAAGTAAGTTAGACTAAAATTGTAGCTAAGAAGAAGCAGGGTAGAAATTAGGCTAACTGAACAACTAATGCCACTAATCTCATTCTGTCCCTGAAACTTCAGGCAGAATGCTGCACACAGTGGGACCTGCAAATATTTGCTAAATGAAAAAAGTGAATAAATAAATGAATAGATGGAATTTGCATAACTCAAGAAACTGGTAAATATTCTTAAGAATTTTTTAACTTCAAAATATTTTTTAACCAAAGATAATGGGAAAAACAAAATCTTTATCTCTATTTATATAAATGGTCATTGCATTTATTTAAAGTTTCCTACCCAGAATCCTAATAAATATTTAAGCCTTTCCAATCTAGCTTGCCAGCTGGTACTTAGGGGGAATTAAGCAGTGGATTACAAGAATGGTTTCTTCAGAAGCTTTGAAGTCTACTGTTTTAGGCTCTACGATCACAGGAATGTCTCATCCACTTCCTTTTCTCCTTTCTTTTATAATCTTTTGTTAAACAAAAGTAGCTATAAACATACCAACCTATGTTGCTATAATGATTTTCGTAGTTAACACTGTAGTTAAGGTTATATACAGACTTTTATTGTAATCCCCCATCTTTACTAGTTCCCAAAGTTTGAACCTATCCCTTTCAGCCTAAAACTGTCTAGGCTTTGTTTTTTATTTAGATAAACTTTAAATTCAGTCTGTTAGTTGCTTCAGAGAAGAGAGGAAACAAGAGGTGTAATGTTTTGCCCATCAGTGTCAGAAAGACGAATTTTTAAAAAGTTGACAGATTCACTATGGCCACTCTTTACTTGGGAAAGCCATCTTCCAGGGAAGCATCAACAAATTAAGAGAGAATAAACCGGCGATTTCTAAAGGCAATTTGTCGTATCTGACTGAATCTACTCCCACATCTTCACAATTTCAAAATGTCTGACATTCTATTGATAGGTGGTGAATATTCCATATTCTAGAATTTTCTACTCAAAAGATGAATATTGTTACATGTGTGCTTTTTCATGCACTTAAGAATAATGTTTGTATATAAATAACCTACTCAGTAGTTTGCTTTGGCTTAAAAATTAATGGTCAATTTGTTATAATTACAAAATCAAAACCTCCTTAAGTTTTCAGTTTACCATACAAAACTTACAAGTCTAACATTCTAGCAAAGATTTTTAAGAAATTTAGATGAATATTTGGTCCAATTTACAGACTTAATTCCTTAAAATAATTTTTGACTTTTTTATGTAATTTATTTTCTTATATCGTTCTTCATTTTCAAACAGTATTTGGTTTCTCCCCTCAGGTGTGGTCCCCATAAATCTCCACACCCAGCCCCCCTCCCCTCACCACAGCACCCGTGATCCATCACCAGTCCTTTGTGCTCTTCCCTGCCGTCTCGAGCCTCTTCCTTCCCCCACCCCTGTTGCAGACCTCTGATCTGTGGTCAATATCTTAAAATATTCTGAACTGTACTTTAATTTCAATATATTCGATTTCCCTTTCAAGTATCATTTTTGACTCAGTATACCCTTTCAAGAAGCTTCAGTAAGTCCTGTAATAAAATTTTTGCTTAAAAAAATCTCAAATCTAAGTCAACTACTCAATTCCATATTTAAAATTTGAATCATAAGCCTTTTACTCTAAGCCAAGTTCTCTTAAATTACAATGCTTAGAATACCAAATCTGCAGATTTCAATATTTATTGGTCACATATTTTAAATGTTCAATGAGGAATTTGCTCATTTTATTTTTATTTTATTCTTTCCCACCACCATCCTTATTACCCCCTTGCTCCATTCTCTTTCCTCTTAACCTCAGGACCCTCAGGAAGTTTATTAACATACACTGAAAGTGTTTTATGTTATCAAATTATCTGTAAATTTCCAGTATTGATTTTAATCGTTCCAACTTTACTACACATAATTCTCTTAAATTTCCTCTGTTTTGTTCAAAATGTCTGCATTTCATCCATTCTTATGGCAAAATAATACTCCACGGTGTGAATATACCACATCTTTTTTTAATATATATATTTTTATTGTTATTTATATCTTCTACATTTTGCATTCCCCTTGGGTAACCCACCACCAATTCACCCGTGATCCTTCTCCGTGGTCCCTTGTGTCCTTTATCCTCCCCCTCCCCCCACCCCCGAAGTGTCTCTCTCCTATTTGGTTTCCCTATAGTCCTGTTATAAGTGAAACCATTCGATATTTTTCTCTTTCTTTCTGGCTTGTTTCGCTGAGTATGATCCCCTCTAATTCCATCCATGTCGCTGCAAATTGCATGTGTTTATCTTCTTTGAATGCTGAATAGTATTCCATTGTGTATATGTACCACATCTTCTTCATCCAATCATCTATTTGGGCGATCTGGCTGCAACATCTGTCATCCCATTGATCGCCAGGGTTGATTCGGCTGATCTGGCTGGCTAGGCAGGTGTCCCCTTCCTCCCTCACCGCTCCATTGCGTCCCTCCTGAAGCTCCACGCTAGGTGGAAGAGGAAGGCCTTCCCGGAATAGAGACGGACGGTTCTTCGGTCCAGGGTATAGGAGTAGCTGCGCTCCCCTGCTAGAACCTCCAAACAAGCTCTCAAGATATACCACATCTTGATTCAATCATCTTGGATGGATATTTAGGCAGCTTCTCTACTGGAGTTATTTTAAGTTGTTGATATCAACATTGTAGAACATAAAGGTTTGTGCTGATGGTTTCGTACTTTTTGGATAGATGCCCAAGAATGAGATTGCTGTGTTGAATGGTATTTATATTTTACATTTTAAAGGTAAGTACAGATTGCTTTCCATGTGATAGGGCTCCTCTTTCTTTGCATCCTCTTCAACACTTGTTGGTAGTCTTTTTAATACGAGCCATCTTCATGGGCCTGTGATGGTATCTCACTGCGGTTCTTAACTGCATCTCCGTTATTGGAAAATATGATTAACATTTTTCATATGCTTTGCACTTCTAGATATTCTCCTTAGTGAACTGTCTGTTCATATTGTTGTCCATTTACTAATTGGGTTGTTTTTATTATTGGTGAGTTTTTATATAGCTAAGATATTGTGAGCCCATTATGAGCTCTAAATTATGTAAATATTTTCTCCCATTCAATAGGCTGTCCTTTTAATCATCTTGTATTTTCATTCACTTTATAGATTTTTAACTTGATTTAAATCAAATTGTATATTTTGCTTTTAATTCCTTTACCAGAGGGATCCAGTCACCAAAAATATCTTTGTTGATGCTGTGGAATATATCACTGATGTTTTCTTAGCTATCAGTACTGTTTATTAAAGAAACTGTCATTTTCTCATTTCATGGTCATAGCTTTATTGCAAACTAGGTACTGGTATATACATGTGTTATTTCTGTACTTTCCACTCTATTTGACTGATCTATGTATCTATTTCTGTGACAATACTGTGTTAATTTTAGTAGTTACTTCATAATAAAGTTTGAAGTCAGGTGAAATGACCCGAGTGTCATTTTGGCTGAGTTGCTTTTGCATTTTGAGGCCTTTTGTGGGTCCATATATATTTCAATATTTTCATTTAATTTCTTTGAAAAGTATCACTGGTATTATGATGGAGATTATGTTAAATTCTTATATCATTTTAGAAAGGATATTCATTTTGATTATATTGATTCTCCCCATTCTTGAGCATATGATATCCTTCTATCTCCTTCTGTCACTGTCTAATTCCTTTAGTAACACTTTGGAGTGCTCTTTGCATAGGTCTTTTACCTCCTTATTTGATTCTGAGGTACTTAATTCTTTTTGAAGCAATTATAGGTGCCAGTATTTTTTATACTTCAAGTGTTGTAATAGGGATAAATATTCAGACTGTTGTCTTTGCACCTGTTGAAGTAATCTGAGGACTGGTACCAGTGATGGGTAGTAGATATAACAGAGGACTGGGCAGGAGGAAACCAAAGGACCACCTTCAATAAGCTCAGGAATTCAAACTTCTTACTATGCTGTGGGTGCCAGAGTTGTGGGGTAGGGTCCGCAGCCATCCCTCCTTCAGAGCAGCTCCTAGTATTTGTGTCTTACACTCTCATAGCCACTTCCACAGTAATCTGTTTTTAAGTACTAGATGTAGCATTTCATAGACTTTAGTCAGAGGGGGACACAAGCCAGGAGATGTCCTCTTTTCTTCCCCAACAGACCCATACCCAGGAGTAGTCACTCCTATTACACTGGTCAACATTGAGATTGTTACTGACTTTAAAAGGCCCTAATCTGTAGTATCTTGGTGTGCTGAACATGAATATAACCTGGAAAAATTTGTATTAGCTCTCATTTTGAAGATATTTCATATAATCCATTTTATACGTTTCACCGCATACATTTATCCAGTAGGACTGCAACAACATCCTCAATCAGCCTAGAATGATGTAATATTTCATTGCATTGCATAATACCATCATGCACACATCATCCAGAGCTGATTGCATCATTTTTTGATGCAATACAATACTACTGCCAGGTGGCTGCTGAAGTAAGCTGACGTCAGCAGTGCACTAGATAAAGCCCTGTTGGAAAGGTTGAGCATTGAAAATATTTCAGACTTTGTGCGAGACAGTTGAAGCTACTGTTCCATAGAACTGTTAGTTTATCCATTTAGGCACAATACAGAATAGTTATGCCTCGAAAGTGCGTTAATAGGGTGGACAATTTCTGCTATATTTGTAAGGAAGTGACATTTGCCAAGCAGAAGAAAAGTATCACTTCTCAAGTAAAGAAGACTTATCATCTTTACTTCGGTTGCAACGATGGTGACCAAGACAAGCCTTGGGCCCCACATACATGCTGTGCTACATGTACAACACAGCTTTCACAGTGGTTAAATGACAAAAGACCATCAATGCCATTTGCATTCCCCATAGTGTGGAGAGAGCCAAGCAACCGCATAAATGACTGTTACTTCTGCTTGGTTCCTCCTCTTTCCTGCAGAATAACGAAGCAAAAGATGTCAAGAATAGTCTACCCGAACATTTCGTCTGCATTGAAACCAGTTCCACATGGTGAGGGACTTCCTATTCTAGAACCTCCAGCAGAATGTTCTCTTGATTCATCCGATGAGGACAAGGGTGAGCCAACCTGTTCTTCTGTTCCATCAGCATGCAGTGATCCAGATTTTCACTGTGGTGCATCATCAACACCACACAGACTAACACAGGAAGAACTAAATGACCTGATTTGTGATTTGGACTTATCCAAGAACAAGGCAGAATTGCTAGGATCAAGACTCCAACAATGGAATCATCTAGAAGAAGATGTCACAATTACTTTCTATTGAAAGTGCCACCAGCAATTGGAGGCTTTCTTCAGAAAGGAAAGTACTCTGGTATTCTGTTCTGATATTGAGGGCCTCATGACTGCCTTAGAAATCACTTATGACCCACAAGAATGGAAACTCTTTCTAGACTCTTCGACACTGAGTCTTAAGGCTGTGCTTTTGCATAGTGGAAACCGTCTTCCATCTATTCCAGTAGTGCATGCTGTCCATATGAAAGAAACATACAATAACTTAAAGAAGCTACTGAATTCCATTGAGTATAACAAGGACAGCTGGCATGTCTGTAGTGATGTGAAGCTAGTTGCCCTTTTAATGGGACTTCAGCAGGGATATACAAAATACATGTGCTTCTTATGTGAGTAGGATAGCCAAGCAAGTGAATTGCACTACTTGCAGAAGGAATGGACTCAGACAAAATGTAGCAGTTGGAGAGAATACCCAGCACTCAGCTCTGGTTGAGGCTCACAAAATCCTGTTACTACCCCTTCACATCAAACTAGGTTTGATGAAGAATTTTCTGAAAGCCATGGACCGGACCTCGTGAGCTTTCTGATACCTGCATGAAAACTTTCCTTGACTCAGCAAAGCAAAGATGAAAGAGGGAGTTTTTGTGGGTCCTCAGATTCGAGAGCTCTTCACAGATGACCAGTTCAACAACTTGCTGCAGGGTGATGCAAAACAAGCATGGAATGCTTTTCTCCTAGTGTCTACAAACTTTCTTGGAATGTTAGGGCAGAAAACTACAAGGAACTAGTAGAAGACATGCTGATGCAGTATCAGAAGTTTGGCTGCAATATGTCTCTAAAGATCCACTTCCTTCATTCCCATCTGGATTTCTTCCCTGGAAACTGTGGTATGGTTATTGATGAACATGGCAAACGTTTCCATAAAGATATCACATCAATGGAACAAAGATACCAAGGAAAATGGTTCACTACAATGCTGGCTGACTACTGCTGGACACTCCCTAGAGACACTCCTGAACAGCCGTACAGGAGGCAAGCAAGGAAATCTAAGAAGTAGTCTATGACTTGATTTTTTACCATTGGCCATATTACTAGTGGCATGCATTTCATGATGTAAACATCCATTTATTGCAGATTACAAAAAAAAAAACTAGAGCCAAAATTAATTTTGACTGTCATATTCGTGTTGAGCACATACAAATTGATAGGAAATGACTAATTTTATTTCAGTAACATGAGTTTTGTAAAAATTTGTTGACCAGTGTAATCAATAGCAGCAATCAGAGCCCAACAAGGACAAATGAAGTTCTCAGATCCCTCAAGGATGAAAATATTGGAATACCACAGCAAGAAATCTATGCGAATTGAAGTACTAAGTGAGAACAAGCGAAACCTAGAGTAGTTACTGAAGTAGTTAGATCATAAATACTGATTTTAACCTCAGACCCAGTTGTAGCAGAGACGATTGTAGCTGATTACACTACTCCTTTGTATTAAGCTCCTTTTTGGAATGATTATAGCTACCAACACTTTGAAGATTGAATAACAAATTGGTTTTAATAATATGTGGTGCAAGCAGAGAATAGACTATAGCAGGTGCTTCTGTGCCCTGCCTCCCTTCCCCTTGGTCTTCTAACTCCATTTGTGGTTGTGACTATGGTGAAAATTTTCATGGAAAAGAAGTGAAGAGTGCCAAAATTAGCCACATCTTGCCCGAAGCATGTCTTTGCTTACCATGGTGTTTTTTTAATACTGAAGAAGTGATATACTGACAGTAGCTTACAGGATGCTTGCACACTCCATATGTTGCAAAGTTAACATCTCTGAGGCAACCCTCAACCAGTAGGAATTGGTAACCCATGCACAAATGTTTTTTCCATGTGTAGATTCCTGGGATAACTTCCCAAATAAACTATTTGTATGCAAGTTCTTTTCTTAAGCTCTGCTCTCCAGGGTAATTCAGTATAAGAAAGATACCAATCAGAACCAAGGTAACTCTTGCAAATGATATAACATGCTGCAGAACATCAGTAAAGATGTTCATTCTGCAAAAAACATCAGCTTTAAGGGTAACAGAAAGGTCATTTTTTACTTATTCTAATCAATTACTCCTCATATGATAAGATAAAGATTAGGCAAATATACCACTTCGTAAATTCTTCCTCAGCAGAAATTACTACAGGAAAGAGAATTATTTGTATTTGTTTCCTATTACTCCTACAAATTACAAACATTGTGGCCTAAAACAATGCAAATGTATTATCTTACAGATCTAGAGATTAGAAGTTCAACACAGGTCTCACTAGGCTAAATAAAGGTGTTATCAGGGACAAATTCCCTGCTGTAGATCTAAGGAGAATATTCCTTGCCTTCTAGAAGCTTTCCAAATTCCTTGATTCATCTTCAAAGCCAATAATGTCATGTTTAGTCCTCTACAGGTTGCATCACTCCAAACTGTTATTCAGCCTCCCTCTTCTACTTTCAAAGATCCTTGAAATTACATTAGATCCACTCAGAAAATTCAAGATAATCTCCCTATCATAAAATCACTGGCTTAATAATACATAAACTTAATTCCCTTTTGTTGTGTTATTCATAGGTTCTAGAAATTAATACATGAACATTCTTAGGAATGGAGTGGAGACTATTATTATGCTTACCACAATATTAGAATAAAAAAATAGTTTATATATTTTAAGTCTACTTTTGTATTTACTTTAGACCTAAATTCTAATTCAATTCAATACAACTTTGATTTCTTGGTTATAATCATATTAATTTATAACATTTGATTACATCAGACCAGTGAATCTACTTTCATTTTATAGGTGGACAGAATGGCATATGAAAAGCAAAAGAAATAACAATAACAAAAAAAAATCCACAAGAATGGGGGAGATAGGAAAGGAGAGAAGGATGGAAGAAGAGAGCGAGGGAGGGAAAGAGGAAGGGAAGAAACAACTTCTATTTTATTTTCATATATCAAGAGATGCTAACTGCTGAACCCTAAGGTCATTGATATGGTGTGATGGTTAATTTTATACAGCAATTTGACTAGGCTAAGGGATGTCCAGATGGTTAGTAAAAACATCATTTCTGGATGTGTCTGAATGTTTCTTGAAGATACTAGTATTTGGTTCCATAGATTCAGTAAAGAGATTTACCCTTCCCAATGTAGGCAGACATCATTTATTGTGTTAGGGACCAGAATGGAATAAAAAGAATGAAAGAAGGATGAATTCTCTCTCTCTTCTAGAGCTGAGACTTCGAAGCTCCTGGTTCTCAGAACTTTGTACTCCAGCTCAACCAACCCTATTGGTTTTCCTGTTTGTAGATGGCAGATTGTGGGAAATCTTGACCTTCGTAACCAAGTCAGTCAGTTCTTACAAGTCTTTTTTTTTTCTGGGGAACCCCAATACAGTTGGAGAAGACTGTCTGTTGTCTAAGGAAGAAGCATCTATCTGCTTGAAGTTAATCTTGTTCAAACTCAAAGTTTGGATGAGAGAGTCTGGTCATCACAGCTAGTCAAAAATCTGGTCAAGAATGGATTTTCCCTAGCATTATTTGTTAAAAATTTATATTTTAAATAATTTGCCTGTAAGTTTTTTCAGCTCAAGTTTCTTGAAATGACTCATGTTCTTCTTGATATTAATAATATGGGCAATACCTAGGAGTCAATGGCAGACCTATAACATCCTTTGGAAAAGGATGTTAACTGATAAAATTTAACTTATAGACATCTCCAGTAATTATCATTCATTGTTCTCATGTGAATTGTTCATTTTATAACCTCCCAAATCTGCTCTGTAAGATTAAATGTGATTAAATGTTTCATTTGACAACATGTAATATTTTATTTTACTATTGATCTCAATCCATGTGATTAAGCATAATTCTGCAAGACATATTTCTTTTGAACCAGTAAATCCAACAAAAGTGATAAATAAATGGCATAGAGGCGACATCCTAAATATGTATTTGGAACTTCAAAACAAATGGATTGTTAAAAAGTTATTTGAGATTAGTTGAGCATGAGTAGGTATTTATTGCTTTCTTCGTAGCCAGAAAATTGTTAAAGAAATAAGGCTAATGGTAAAAATATTTCCTCTTGTAAAGCATAGTCATCTTTTCTTGAAAAGACTGGCTTTAAAATATCCTAGTGCTTTTAGATAGTGTGTCTTTTCAACTATGCCAAATATCAGTTTACTTCAGGAAGCTAGTAATATGAATTATGATGTATTTAGTACAATGGATTAAGTAGAAAACTGGAACCAGAAAAATGTTTCAGGAAGAGAAACCAGTGCCTGTGTCTGTGTTTAACAAAGCCATTCCCCACCTAATTAGATACTTCAAATTCCTCTGGAGACTATGAATTTCCACTCCAGAAGACATGTATTCCAAGAAAAGTCTTCCCTCTCTCTAACTCTCAAATTGTTTTCCTTTTTGATTCCTTGTCTCTATTAACAAAAATATCTATTGATGATCAACTAATATTGATGCAATAGAGTTATGAGTCAGTTTACAATTGATCATACTTATAAATGGGAACTGAGGAAGACTGCCTGTAACAAAAAGTATTTAAATCTAGTAATTTCTTCATTTTATGATTTGGATTTCTCTACTGAGGAATTACATGCATGCATTGCATGAATAGTCTTCAGAGTTTATGTTACTATCCCAATCTAAAAGAGCGTTATTAAATAATAGTAATAATAAAGATTTAATACTATCAAATAATTATTAAATAAATTATTAAATAAACTTAAATAATCATTAAATTATTTTTAGTTATTAAGCAAGCTTAAAAAGCAAGTATAGCCAATTCTTAATTATTCAAGGGTTAAATTTTTGAAAAGTGGAAAGTAATTAAATCACAATTTTCTCAGAAGAAATGAAGGTAAAACAGGCAATTTACCCCAATATGTTGAGAACAATGCAAGTTATCTTGTTTTCCCATATTTCCTTAATATAAGCAGTAATTAAAAGGTTTTGGAGAAAATAAATCTGTGAAAAAAAGTGATCATAAATTACATTTTAAAGGTGACTGACAATGTGTAGTCAATCTGCAGACAACATTGGTCTCTTTAGCTGTTTTACTTTTCATCAGATCTATTAAAGAAATTCTGGCATGTGAAAACTTGACATATATTTGTTCACCTAATTTTAGTGAGTAACTCTTGATGGTAAAATACCTAAAGCACAATAATTAGGACACTACACTGAGAAAATTTATCTTACCCAGGAAGACAGGAACTTAAATAAATGTCTTATGTCTATATGGGGCTCCATCCATAGACCCTTGGATAGCCACTATCTCATCTGATTTTCACAAATTCCCTGTGAACTTGATATTATTAGGGATACACCCACATCTATATTTACAGAAGAAACTGAACCCAAGAAGTCTTAGTTACTCACCAAGTATGCGTGCATTTTAGTATGAAAGTGTGTTTTACCCAACTCACTCACTATTCAGAGAACTCATTATATAAATATACAATAGAAATCAAAAATATGAATATATCTTTAAAAAGCTTAGATAAAATTAATGGAAACAAACCTCTAATTGGTTAAAATGTATTGCTTATAAATAACTATTTAGTTCCCTCTGCAATATAAAAATAAATTTCCTTTTTCAAAAACTTTGTATTTCATATGATTGGTAAAAACTATTGTATTCACCATGTTATATCTAACATAAGTTAAAGCGAGAGAGTTCTTTAAATATAAATCATATATACACTTTTAGTGATGACTATGGAAATCATACAACTATATATTCTTGGTCTACCTACTTGAATTAATCATAGTTTATTACTAATGCAATTTATTAAATCACATGAAACATACCTTAACATCAATACTGATGTCTATCATAACATCTGCTTTATACATAAGGGTTTGTGTGTATGCAAAGACTCAATATAGCCATCTTCACTTATTCACATTGCTATTAGAATTATCAAACTAGAATGTTGATTGGTTTCCCTTTCCAAACATCTCTGTGTTAAAAAATATTTCCACATTATGATTGGTGCCCTTTGTGGTTTTAAAAGTTTTCAATTCAGAATAATATCACCAAATTCCAGCTAGTGAAAACACTAAAATATGAGCACTTCTCTCTAGAACTTACATAGTAAGTTTCAGCGAGTGTTTGTCATATATCAGATGCACATACTATTCTATCTGTTTAATCTTTACCTTCCCAAACAAACTGTATAAGTAGGTATTATTATCCCATTTTTCAGATGAGAAACATAAGACTTTAAAAGCCATGTAACTTGCTCAAAAATAAACAGCTAATAAGTGGTGGCATTGACATTTGACTAGGGTCAAGTAACTCAAAATTATTGGACTAGTTTTAATGATAACAGATACTTACTATTTCAAAAATTATCATAAAAGTTTAATAAGAAAGTTTTATCTACAATGACATTAAAATGCCACTGCTATAATAAACCCGGTTGCACTGAATTTGTCTCCTAGTGTCATTTACATACATCAAACTATCCTGTCTTCTTAGAAGGTAGCCTGTTCTGTCAATATTTTGCTTAAAAGACAAAACACAAAAGAACTTTTAAACATTGTGTTCAAAATGCATAACAGGAGGCAAGAAATATTTTGGCACACATGTAATACACAATATTGGCCAGGTCTCTTACATATCATGGTAGACCAATCAAATGACTACATGAAATTCCATAGTGATTTACTCTAAGCAAGATAAAACATGACTGGTACACAGAAACATCAAGTTTGATTTTAAAATTAAAAGAATCTTAGTACATATTAAAATATAGGACAGAATGTATAACATAGCAGAACAAGCAACCAGAAGTCTTACCATCTGACTTTTGTTTCCAGATTTGGAAAGAAAAAAATTAGTAATGGTTTTTGACTCAGTGAATTGTGGGCCCAACATCATAGCAGGCAGGTGTCCCCAAGATGGAGGCATACGGGTGAAACAGCCCCACCCACAGACAATCTCACTTCCCTGGTGGCTATGAGTGGCTTCTGCCCTGCACAGTCTGAAGACAAGATGCTAAGAGGCTGTCTTGAGTTCTCCTGTTTGGGAGGGCAATGATACCTCCCGGGGACTGAACTCTGAACTGATTTTTGCTGGAGACTCTGGAGTCAACACTGAAACCTAGAGCTGCTGAAAAGGGTGAGGGGAAAAACTAGATGGATATATGACCTCGTTTCAAATCCTGTTTCTTTGCTCTATGTCTGCAGCTATAGAGAAATTACCTGCGAGTATCTGTTTGCTGATGTGCAAATTGAGATTGAATAATAAAATTATAATTAGTATTATGAAGATGAGTTGATATAATGCCAAAAGCCTGGTACAGTTACTTGACAGAGTAGGTTCTCAATAAGTCTGCCTTCTTCTCCTCCTTCCTTCCTCCTTCCCTTTCTTTCTCCCACCCTCCTTTCTTTCCTCCCTCCCTCCCCTCTCCCTGCCTTCATCCTTTCTTCTGCCTGCAGGGATCTCCTCCTAACTCCTGGGTGGTGGTACCAGGAAGCTTTAGAGAAAGCACTTCTCTGTCATTTCAGGCTTGCACTCCTCAACCTCCTCACTTGGTTCCATGTCCATTTTTGCAGTTCCCTTAAGGGGTTCTGAATGGGGAAGTGAGAACCAGTAACCCTCCTGCTCAGTCTTTTTACAGAGCCCTGGGGTCATTGTGTGCAGGCCTGGGGAGGCTTTTTTCACTGATGCTGAACTAAATGATGCATTAAATTGGACTCCAATAAGGACTGCCTTCAGGTGAAGATGAAAAGGACCCTGGGTGCCCTAGGAGAGAACATTTCCTCCAGAATGTTTTCAGCTGTGCTTTTCCTTTCCACTTTAAATAGCACAGGCGATAAAGACTTGATGTGCATAACCCCCTGAACCAGCCCAGCAGCCCCATGTCACATTTTGCTACAGAGAAAGAGAGAAGGGAAGGCTGTACAAGAAGTGATGCTTTAGATTTCCTTTCAATTTTTTTCTCCCCCTTACTTCCCCTTTGGAAGGAAAGAAAATACAAGTGCAAAGAAAGTGCCACTTATTTTACCAAAACTTCAAAAGACACCAAATCCAGGTCTCCAGGTAAGTTCCTGGCACATTCCAGTAACCTTTGATTATAGTTCCAATTAGGATAAGTTAGGTATGAGTTAGGTATTTCTCTGTGTCTGCCACGGTCATATAATAGAGACAATCAGTCATTTACTGTACACGGCAGGGGAGGACCCAGGGACGACTTTCAGAGGATGTGGGTCTTGGTCTCCCCAAAGGGTCAAAGAGCAGATAATTTCACAATAAAGTGCAGTGAGATTTGGACCTCAAGGTTATGGGAGAAACCTTACTATCTGATCAGAGTGCAAATTGCTCTAAGCTTTGGCTGTCAATCACAGCAGAATAAGCAGACCATTATATTTTACTGTCTGCTGCTTGCAAAGACTAAATGAGAGGAGTTTGTATACTTTTGATCACTTTGTGTGCTGTTAAAAAAAATGAACATAACATATGTCCCGTTTGGTTATCAGAGCTTCAACTACAGAGAAAACTGACAAAATAGTCTTTAAATATTTTTTTAAAAATCTCCCCTGACTTTCTAAGAGACAAAGCAACTTTTTGAGCCATTCAAACAGAGAATAAAGAATTAGCCTTACAAGTACAGATACCACCTAACGGTAAGCTTGCATATTTCTACAAATAGAAGGTAGAACGACCCAGGACCAGATGGTTTCACAAATGAATTCTACCAAACATTCAAAAACGAAATAGTCCCTATATTACACAAACTCTTTCAAAAAATTGAGAAGGAAAGAGTACTACCAAACACATTCTATGAAGCAAATATTACTCTAATACCAAAACCAGACAAAGACAACACAAAAAAAGAAAATTACAGACCAATCTCCCTAATGAATACTGATGCAAAAATATTTAATAAAATCTTGGCCAATAGGATCCAACAATGCATCCATAAAATAATACACCACGACCA
>PVIJ01017303.1:0-29825 GCA_004024925.1 Scalopus aquaticus
ATCAAGAAGATGTGGTACATATACACAATGGAATACTATTCAGCATGGAAAGAAGATAAACACATGCAATGTGCAGCGACATGGATGGAATTAGAGGGGATCATACTCAGTGAAATAAGCCAGAAAGAAAGAGAAAAATATCGAATGGTTTCACTTATAACAGGACTATAGGGAGGCCGGGTGGGAGAGAGACAATCAGTGGGGTGGGGGGGGGGGGGGAGGTAGGTGGAGGGAGGGAAGAAAAAGGGCACAAAATGGAATAGAAAAGAACACAAGGGACCATGGAGATGGATCACGGGTGAATTGGTGGTGGGCTACCCAAGGGGAATACAAAATGTAAAAGACATAAATAACAATAAAAATATATATGTGTGTGTATATATACACATATATACATACACACATAAACATACACATATAGATGCTCTTGGAAAACATATACAAATACGTATGTATGTGTGTGCACGTACACACACACACACAAACACACACACACACACACACATATAGAATATTTTCTATAGTGAGGCCAGTTTTCCCTAAAGGGTCAGATAGACTTTTCTTGTGTACCCAGAGTAGGCCTCACTTGGCATGAGGCACTAGAGGTCCTCTGTGAGCCTTGCAAAGTCCATTAATTTTATTTAAAGAATTCATATTAGGGTTGAGAGCAGTGAGGGCACTGGAAGCTATGAGAATCTTCTGTCCTTGCCTAAGTCCTTTGACCTTCCTAAATTAAGAACCAACTACAGCTCCTTCCTTATGAGATGGAAAAATGCATTTTGAGGGCTATCAACTTATCAGTGTAAAGTTAACAGCGAACGTATCTTTTCTGAGAATCTCATCTTACTTTTTCTTATCTTTCATGTGAAATCCCCCCACTTCCTTGATGCCCAGATCTCTAAATACAGGATAAATATTGCTGATTTGTTACATTATTCTTAGAATATACAACCATGTAAATTCTCCATTCATTATTTATCAAATTAAATTTTTTAATGACCCATCTGGTGCTGTTTTGATTACTATCTAACTAGAGAAGAATCCAGATGGGTTGGGATGATTTCCTTTATTCAGTAACACTATATATGTTCACAAATCTACCTATCAATCTATAGCTCTATTCACATATCTCTCTATAATCTATTTCTGTTCACTTGTAAATATGAAGTCTGCAAAGAAGACAAGCAAAAAAGTTACCGTAAAATATTCACAAGGTAAAACATTTCAACCTTTCATTATAATAAATAAGATAAAATTGGCAAAGTATTTTTGTGTGTCTGTGAGTACAACTCCCAAACATTGATATCATTTATAAGCAAAAGTGTACTCTAAAAAACAGGGTAGGGGGGTATGATTGTGAAAAATCACAATTTTAAGGATAGAGATTTTCTGTGACCTTTGGGAGAGGGGAAACAGTTTACTAATCAATGTGGCAGGGGTTTTAGACATCTTTAGTTCCAATTCAGACCTTGTTCACTGTTCTAGTTGTGGAATACTTGTCAATCTCTGAAGCATGAAGCTGGAGTTCTCTATATTATTGTTGCAGCAACACACCTTAATGGCCTGCCTCTCTGACACATGTGAGTACAAATGTTTCAGAGAAACCCATAAGTCCCATAAGTAATATACAGAGTTTTGACATCCTTTCAATACTGTATACCAACTTACCAATGAGTAAAAGGAGAAATAAATGTAAAATAATAGTCATGAATCTGAATAGCCCTTGCCACTTAATTAGGGTCGCTTTTGGAGCCCCATTCCTATTAACTTAAATATCTAAAGCTACCAGGTTCACTCAGTTTTTTTTTTATGTCCTTTTTACTCATCTTCTCTTCTGACACTATAAAATGTAAACAAAACAGCTATACATAGGAAATCAAGAATCCTATGTAGTTGCTATGAAACAGAAGTCCTCAAAACAAAGCTTCCACATACACAAAAACACTGACTGGATAGAAGACTGCAGTCAAAAACAAAGATCAGACCAATGCCTCTCAGTAATAAAGGTTAGAAAAACTAGGAGATGAAATGGATGTGATATGTGGGCCTTTGTATCTTCAGTGCAGTAAGACATCATTTATGGAAAGCACTGAATTTACCTCCATAGAACTGGAAAGACAGTAGCCACCTCTCCCTTATTTTAGGAAAGCATTTTTTTTCCATGCCTAATGTACTTTGACCCAGAAAAATGTTAAACTATGGTCTAGTATATTAGATGCTTATTTTGCTATACCCATTTTTCTTCCTGAAGAATTATTAAAGCATCACCTTATCGAAGTCCCCAAAAGTTGTCTACTTTAAATATTTTACTAGCAGAGTTGTCCAGTAAAATATAGAATCCCTATATGATTTGAATTTCAAATAAATATATTATATACCTTACAAATTTAAGGTATGCTTATTTTAAAAGATCATTAATAATCTATCTATATTCTAATATAACTGGATATCTTAGGGTTGTATTTGTTAAACTTGCAAACTTATAGAAGATAGTGCCTGGAAAAACTACTTATGCTTTTATTAAAATGTATGTTTATCTTAGCCAAAGCTATCAGTCTCTCCTTAGCCCTACTGCCTGACTATTAAAAATAGGAAGGTCAAATGTACATAATTGATGACAACAATGTTTATATTTCTTCCTGGCTCTAGCATCCCCAAAGAACCAAGTATTTTCACTTCTGATGATGCAGATCTTTTTAGAACTATTTGATGTGGAAGTCACTGCCTTCTGTGGCGGTAAAGTGCAGAGCCAAGAGTTCATTTGACCTCTTTACTAACCAGAGTCATCAATGTATTTCCACTTCATTTATTTTCATTCCCTGAAGTAACAACACAGATAGAAAAAAACTTGAGTAATTATGTGACAGTAGGTATAGAGGAAGGGACCCAAGTGACATGCTTTAGAGCATTAAAAATATTGTAATCAATGAGACTTCTTAATCAATGATGTGATTCATTTGTTTTTAAACATCTAGTAGCCCCATATGGTCTTTGACTGGAGGCAAAATCATATAACCAGCTTTTGGGGAAATTTCATAGAGGTTTGTGATCTTTACCTCTTGAATGAATTGTTTTTGAATAGTAGCTTATTTCCAACTATGTAGATTTCTGATGATAAAGACTCTTGACTTTGAAAGAAAATAGATACTTCTTTTCCTAGCAGTTTACAAATCTTTGCTAAATATTTGATATATATTTGGATCTGTTTCTTTAACGCTTCTATCCATTTTTCATACTGAATGATGTTAGGCTCTAATTTTCTCATTTGCAAAATAAAGGTAACAATAGGTCCTTCTCTTTGCTTTCATGAGGTTTAAATAAAATGAAGACAAAATTCTTAGTTTAGCTCTGAACCACAGTAGCTTTTTATTTGAAAGTAGTTGCCTAGCTGCCTTTGTCATACCACTACTAACTATTCACACTCACCATGAAATACCTCCTATATAATGTTAAATGTGCAAATAACCTGCTTCTTGCCTCTACAAGGAAGGTTGGAATAGATTTTCATGGCATAATTGTAAGGGAGATTTGTTATAAATTCAGTGATACCATGCATTTGTCCTAAAGGGCATCACAGTTTGTGATTATTTTTTTGAAATTTTTGTGTTGTTATGCTTCTTTTCTAGGTTGAACACCATTTATAAACATTTTATTACCAAATTTAATGTACATTTAAAGTCCCTTAATGCATGGAAACTTTAAATGGAATCAATCTGAGCCCTATTGTCACCTTTGATTGTTCACAATCAAACACTTTTCAAATCTCCACAAATGGTTGACAAAATATCACAATTATATTATTAAGCATAATCTGAGGAAGGTGATTGGTTTAGAGCCACTACTATGTTCATCCTAAGCAGTAAATAATAATTTGACAATTTACCCAAATGTGTTCCTTACTTTCTTTAAAACATTGACAGCCCAAAAAAATGTGGTTTGTTCAGAATAAAATTATAGTAAATCCATCATAATGAGCAGCATTTTCAGTGATATGAGATTCTTATAACCTTTATAGTTAGTAAAAATGAATATCTCAAAATTATACATAACACTGAACTTTGTGTCATAGAACTAGTGAGTTATTGGCACTGAGTTATGCAATGGAGAAGTAAACAATATCTCTTTCTCTATGAACTTACTTATATGCTCTTAACAACAGCTTTACTTTTAAAGTTTCACCATCTCCTATAGTAGCCATGATTTGCGATTTCATCCAATTACACAAAACGTATGTCACAATTACAGAAAAATGTTAAAACTTAAATTTAAAAGTCATTACAATATAAAGTGATTTAAATATTAATGAGATTAATATCTCCCAGGATCTCAGGGGTCAGAAAAAAATGAATGCAAAGACTCACTGACATAGAAAACAATGGTGGAGAGAGGAGCCACTATCATTTTCCTCTTAAAACTACATCCACGGGATATTTAAACTCTAACCAGCCTGTAGGCTCATCATATCAGGAAGTTAGAGAGGCCCAAGCATCTGTGTATCTGAAGGTTGGTAGATGGAGCTCATGGAAGTGGTGCAGGTGGACAAGGAAGTGGTGCATGTGGGCAGACCTATCTGCCTGCAGGTGATTGGGGGTAGTGGCTAAGACTACATGTATGCACATGCCCTAGGCCTCAGTGAACCCCACAAGGGAGGCGGAAAGGTTCACTGCAGGGATAGGGGCCCAGTGTGGTTGGCCTAGGCATCAGCGCTCATGACTATAGCCCCTTCTTACCTTCTTCCCATCATAAGGAATTTCATATTCTAAGCAAAGTTGGTGTCCCATCACACAGACCTGAACCCCGAGATGGAGAGTAACAACAAAGTCTGCATATTTGGACAAGACCAGTCTGGGCTCACAGGGAGAAGGGGCAGCAGAGTGGTGTGCACCTGGTTCCATTCCCCACCCCTGCCCACCATGACTACAATATGTGACAGAGCTCAATTTCCTTCCTCCCTTCGCCTTCCCCACCCTGGGTTGAGGTATAGAGAAGAGAAACTTGAAACTAAAGCCACAACGCCACCTACTGGAATAAAAAGGCACCCATTTACTATCCTAGAACCCAAATGTGCAGTGAAGGAAATCAACAAGATGAACAATCACAGCAACTTGGAATCAGAGGAGAGCTTACAAATAAATCTCCAGAAATCAAACTTAAGAAAAAATATGTGTGCTCTAAGGGACATAGAATTCAAAATACATATTACAAATACACTCAACAAATTGCAAGAAAACATAGAAAGTTAACTTATTGTACTCAGGAAGGAAATTAAGAAGAACTGTTTCACGAAAGAGATTGAATGTGTGAGAAAAACACGAATAGAGGTCCTAGATATGAAAAAGTCAATAAGGAAAATGAAGAATGCTATAGAAGTCATAGGAAGTAGGGCAGATTTTATGAAGAAAAGAAGTAGTAAGTTTAAAGGTAGAAATTTAGAAATGACTCAAGTGGAAGAGAAAAAGAAATAAGAAGAAATGAAGAAACTATGAGAACTATCAAAATACAATAAGGAGTGAAACATAAAGATAATGGGTATGACAAAAAGCGAGAACAAAGACAAAATATCTAGGAACAAATGAAAATGAACTTTCAGAACTTATGGAATCCAGAAAAGTAGTACTAAAATGAGATATGTAGCAATTCATACATCTCAGAAACAAGAAAATGCTAAACAATCAAACCTTATACCTAAAGGAACTAGAAAAATAATTTTTAAAACCATGCCAAAAAGTAGTCCAAGGAAGAAATAGAAATTAGAATAGTAATAAATGAAATGGAGATTTAAAAACAATGTAAGATATTAATGAAACCAAAATTAGTCCTTTAAGGAGATAAAACAAAATCCACAAACCTTTATCTCGGCATTCTAAGAGCAAAAAAAAAAAAAAAAGGGGGGAGGGGGAAGAAAACTCAAATACATAGAACCAGAAACTAAAGAATAGAAGTTAGGGCCTCCCTGGTGGTGGAGCGGATTAAGTGTCAGCCTATGAAGCTATCTGCAGCCACTGCAGCACAAGTTCGATCCCTAGGCAGGGAGATTCCCACATGGTGCAGCAGATTTCTCCCGTCTTGCCTGCTGCTCCCCTCAGCAGTGTATTTAATTCAATCTGCCTGTTCTGCTACCCACTCTGTTTCTGGTGAATCCTCTCACCACCCCACACCTTGGCCTACACCCCTGTTCTTGTATGCATAAATAAATAAATCTTTAAAAAAAGTAAAGAGAAGTTACAAGTACTGTAGAAATATGGAGAAAAATATTATTAAAACAAAAAGCAACCTACCAACTGCTAGAGCAAAAACGCAACCTCCTGAATTGGAAAAGATATTTGCAAATTATGTCAGACAAGTGACTAAGATGCAAAAGACATAAAGAGCTCATGCTACCCAATGACATAAAGCAACCTAATTAAAAATGAGCAGAGGACTTGAACAGACATTTATTTCTTCAAAGACAGTATACAGGCACATGAAAACATGTTCATCATTTATCATTATTAAAGAAAGGCAAATAAAAACAACCATGAGCTATCACCTCAAACATGTGAGAATGGCTATTATAAACAAACAAACAAACAAAAAAGGGGTTAATTAGCATGTAGAGAAAAGGAAACCCTAGAAAACTATTGGTGGTAATGTAAATTATTGTAGTAATTATGGAAAATAGTATGGCGATCCCTCAAAAAATTAAGAATATATGTAAGTATGACATAGCAATTTCATGTGTAGGTATTTATCTGAAGAATACAAAACACTAATTTGAATAGCTATATACTCTCCCCTTGCCCCATGATTGCAGCATTATTCACAATAATCAAGAGTTGGAAATAAATTAAGTGCCAATTCACAGATGTTTAGATACAGAAGGTGTGGTATGCACTGTGGAATACTACTCAGGAATAAAAAGATGATATCCTGACATTTAAAAAAAACAGATGAAAGTAGAGCGCCAGATGAAAGTAGATGACTTTCTTTAGTGAAGAAAGTCATATGGGCCTCCCTGGTGGTGCAATGGGTTAAGCGCAGCACTATGAAGCTATCCAGTCACTGAAGCACGAGTTTGATACCTGGCCAGGGATCTTCCCACATGGCACTAGCACACCTCTCCTGTCATCCCCGCTGTTCCCCTCAGCAGTGTACTTCAGTCGAGGCACCTGTTCTACTACCCACTTTGTCTCTGGTGAATCCTCTCACCACCCCACACCTCTGGCCTTCACCCTAGTTTTTATATGCATAAATAAATATTTTAAAAATGAAAAAAAAAAGAATATATTATGAGAAGAGGGAAAAAAAGTCATTTTACAGTAGAGAAATGTCACCAACAATTCCTTACTCAGGTGATCAAGTTTAACATTGATAGTGATAATTTACATTGACAGTGACACTTGTGATGAAAATGTCACTTTTTCTCTTCAGTCTGCCTCATACATAGCTCCAGTCTAATCATGGAAAAAAAAAAACCAGACAAATCTTAATTGAAGAACAGTCTACAAACCACTTAAATGGACTCCTCAAAACTCTCTAGGCCATCAAAAATAAGGAGTTTGAGAAATTCACAACCAAGAAACAATAGCCTTAAAGAAGATTGATTTTGATGACTCAATACAATGTGGTTCTTTGGAAGAGATATTGGAACAGAAAAGAGACATTAGGCAAGAGCTAAGGATAACTGAATAAAGTGTGAACTTAAAAAAAAGCAAAACTAAAACTGTTCTGCAAAAAAGAGGTTTATTAATTTTATATAACTTTTTACATTAATTTTCCTACTAGCAGAAATAGTCAATATAAATTTATAATATTGGAAAAATTGGGGGCCCAAACATTCATATTCAAAATGCTTTGAATATATATTTTCAAATTGTCCTCCAGTAGATTATACTCTTTTCAGGAGCTGAGTTTATTAAGGGATATTTATTAATGCCATCCTTTCCTCAGAATATTTTAATCCTTTTAAATACTTGTAGTATGTTAGATTAAAATTAAATTACCTTTAAATTTACATACACATTTTAGTAATGATGTCTTCCTTTTATATGCTAATTAGTCATGTATAGCTAATTATTACATACATGTATCACACATATGTAAATTAATAAGACTATTCGGAAACTCAATATATCTCTACAGTTTCAGATGGTTTTCATTATTGCCTATACCTTTGTTTAAAACACTGCTGCCTAGCACTATAATCTGGATAAGTAAAAAAATCTCCTGGATGAACTCAGTGAGAGTGTACTTATATTCTTATTTTCTCTATCATATCTACCTCTGGGAAAGACACTTGAAATTGCCTTCCAGCTATAGTTCTGCTATAAAATATAAAGGAAGATTATATAACAAACTGATGACTACAGTAGATTTATGTTATTTAAATTTAGAACAAGGAAAATATTATTTTCCTATATATCTTTTTTGTTTGCAATGCATAATTCTCTTTAAGAGTAAGCAGGATGTAATGATTATTTCAAGATATACCACAATTTCAGGAAATTATAAAGGGTAGATAATTTTCAGAAGTACCAGATAAAATGACCTAAAATATCTACAATCTTTTATTACAACTCAACTGTTTTATGAATGATTTCTTGTTCTGGTTACCTCTAAACTTCAGAATAGTTTTCAAAAATTATATTAACTTGAACTAGAAAATTCTAAAACTGTAATAATTCTCATTAAAATAAATATACTCTTTAAAAATGAAGTGTAGAATAAGAATAGTCTTTATAGAAACAAATTGTGCAGTTTTTATTATAAATTGACATACAAGGCAAGGCTAAAACTAAAAACATCTGCATAGATATAATGCATCTATACCAAAGAGGAACTGTAGCCAGTATTTTGTTATTTTCCTCTTAGAAGATTAGGAGTAGTGTCTTTTTCCTATATTCCCCTTACAGTTTAGGAAATCTGTACAATTACAACAGGAAATATTTTTGTAAATCAGATTTTTTTTAACAGATTACAAATTTATACTATGGAATTGTTTGTACTGAGCAACTCCTCCAAAATGGAGCATCTACACAGTATTGCTGTGTATATACCCTCAAAATTTCTAATAATGAAAACAATCTAAAAATACTTACATTGAGAACATAGTAAGTGCTGCTCAAAAGGTTTTAAATGAAGTTTTATTCAATTGTTGCATAATCTTATGGACCAATACTATTATTAAACCTCATTTTTTCAGATGAGGAAACTAAACCAGAAAAATTAAGTAGCCTATCAATTACCTCAAAGCTAGAAAATGAACAAACCATTTGAATTGTGCCACTTTCTTTGAAACCATATTCTTAACTTTGTGTTGTGCTCCCTCAAAGATCATAGAAGATATTGAGACAGCATTAGTAGAAAGATGCTATTAAAGTTATGATGTGGAAAAGTAGAACATGGGTAATACGGAGCCACTAAAGTGATTCAATTCAGCCTGATGATGTACAACAAAAGCTAGCTGTTTCCTTCAGACATTTAAAAATATTGCTTAGGGCTTCCCTGGTGGTGCAGCAGTTGAGTGCTGCGCTGTGGAGCTGTTGGCAGCGGCGACGCGAGTTCGACGCCCGGCCTGGGAGAATCCCACATGGTGCGGCAGACCTCTCCTGCCTTGCCCGCTGCTCCCCTCAGCAGTGTATTTCCATCGATCTGCCTGTTCTGCTCCCCACTCTGTCTCTGGTGAACCCTCTCACCGCCCCACGCCTCTGGCCTGTACCCCAGCTTGTATGCATGAATAAATAAATCTTAAAAAAATAAAAAAATAAATAAAAATACTTTTGAACGTCTAGTGCGTAAATTTTAGGCACTGGATTACCATTAAGGTGACTACAAGTAGACATGAACGTTACGCTATGGAGCTCATCATCTAATTGAGAAACTACATGTATAATTATAAGTTATTACAATTATGATAAAAAGGAAACAACCATGAATTTTGAGAGGATATAATGGTGCTAGAAATAGACTGTGCACTTGGCAAAGCTTACTTCAGGGAGGAGAATAGAGATGAGATGATGAATGAGAGGAAGTAATTTGCTTATTTTAGGGTTTAACTGATGCAGTGACATGAGTAGAAAGATCAAAGTAGACATTTTAGTTTTACAGTAGTCAATATAGATGAAATAAAGAAAGAGAAGAATGGTTAAAAAAAATTCCCTAAAGTGATTGTCAGGGGATGAATTTTGAACACATATTTATCTTAAGAATAATGGGGCATTGTTGGAATACTTTTTAGCAAGGAAATAAAACATATTTATATTTAAAACACTGCAACCAGAGTGATAACAGATTCAAGGCTATCAAGATACAAAGAGGAGAGATGACTAGATTCTATTGTCGTCTTCCAGATGAGAGATCCTCTAGCCAGAGTGCTGGTATTAGTGATAGAACACATATTTAAAAAATAAAATTGCAGAACATGGAAACAAATATGCATGGGGGTAAACTGAAAATTATAAGTTTCTAATTTGTTTAAATGAGTGGCGGGTGGTCCTATTCATTAAAACAGAGAATGCTAGAGGAAGGGAGATATTTAAGGAAAATACTCAGTACACCTTTGGATGTGATGAGATAATATTGCCTTCTGCAATGTCCAAATGCTGTTTGTCATGTAGAAATTATGATGAGTTTGGAACTCAGGGACCAGCTCAGCGACAAAGATTAAAAATATCACAAAAATATATAAAAACAAGAAGCAACACCACAGGTGTGAGTTTAATTGCCAGGGGATAATATAATGGCTAAACAGTACAGTATAGTAAAAAGATGAGAAATAGTACTGAATTTGAGAACTTGTAATATCTAGACTCTAAAAAGAGGCGGCAAAACAGGAAAGATAAACATAGATGGGTCAGGAAGTAAGGGAGTCTGATAGATGAGAAAATTCTCTTGTTCATAAAAAGCAAGGAAGCAAATTCCAAGAGGGAGAGTTTGACTAATACTACCTACCACCATTGCACTCAAGTAAGATAAAGATTTTAAAATGTCCAGTGAAAATACCAAACCAGAGATAATAGCTAATCCTTTATTTTTTCATAAGCTAATTCAAAATTCATTATTATTTTACTTCCTCACACTCTCCTCCTCTTCCTCCCCTTTCTTCTTTTTCTTTTCTTTCTTTTTTTTCCTTTTTTTTTTTAATTTATAAATTGTGGTGGAGGCTGGTAAAGGATATATGGCCAAAGGTGTAGACAACTAGCTTGTACAAGGCACTATCTATCAGGGCTGCAAGTTTTACAGAATGCATAGAGTGTATACTCTTATCTTTATTTTACTCTTCAGCCTACAAGAAATATGTTTATTCTCAAATTAACTACAAAGGACTTACAGACAATTCATTTAAAATATGATTTTCTCAATATTCAAAAATTAACCACTTACTGGGGCCTCCCTGGTGGTGCAAGGGGTTACATGCCAGCACCGTGAAGCTATTGGCAGCCACTGCAGCAGGTGCTTGATCCCCAGCCAGGGAGCTTCCCACATGGCACAGCAGACCTCTCCTGCCTCGCCTGCTGCTCCCCTCAGCAGTGTATTT
The DNA here is from genome assembly GCA_004024925.1 of Scalopus aquaticus. Lineage (NCBI taxonomy): Eukaryota > Metazoa > Chordata > Mammalia > Eulipotyphla > Talpidae > Scalopus > Scalopus aquaticus. The sequence goes on from PVIJ01017303.1 coordinate 11,516, forward strand.
CAGTAGATCTGCCTGTTCTGCTCCCCACTCTGCCTCTGGTGAATCCTTTCACTCCTACTCCTGCACCTCTGGCCTACACCACAGCTCCTGTATGCATAAATAAATAATAAGGGCCTCCCTGGTGGCGCAGAGGTTAAGCGCTACGCTGTGGTGCTGTCGGCAGCGGCGACGCAAGTTCAATGCCCGGCCAGGGAGATTCCCACATGGCATGGCAGACCTCTCCTGCGGGCTTCCCCGCTGCTCCCCTCAGCAGTGTATTTCCGTCGATCTGCCTGTTCTGCTCCCCACTCTGTCTCTGCTGAACCCTCTGGCCACCCCATACCGCTGGCCTGTACCCCAGCTTGTAAGCATAAATAAAAAAAATCTTTAAAAAAAAATAGCCACTTACTCTTTCAAAGAAAGTTATGCTATCTGGTTGGTAACTGAGTGGCTATCATCCTTCTTTTGGTTTATTGCACTGCTCATGGTCAAAAGTTCTATGCCGATTGATAAGAAAATCTGGAGATTTACTGAACCCAGGAGCACAGCTGATTTGGGGATAGAACATAGAGACAAAGTACAGCAGCTAAACATAGAATTGTTATGAACAGTTGTGTGATTTTTTTTGTGATAGTAGTAGAAACATCTGTGATTTGCCGTTAAACGCTATTCTGCCTCTAAGCTAAAGGACTGTTTCTTACACTTCCTTCTTCCCTATAACTTTGATCATATATCTTCTCATATGATCATTACTACACATGGAATAATTATTATATTTTACTAGACCTTGGTAGAAAATTTAATACTTATATTCCATGAGTTAAATACTTTTAATCTCTACAAAATAGGCAATTGCTAAGAAATGAGGTATCCTCATAAACAACAAAAATAGGGAGGTTGGGATTAGAATTCAGGACACTGGCTCAACAACTTTTTTCACCTCTTAGCTACAAAACTAAAATTACAGCTGTTCACGGACATTTAAAATAGCAGAGAACATATTGCTGAAGGAGGGTGTGGGTGTGTGTCAGGCAGTTTTCTGGCCATATTTCATGTTAGATAATTCTCTGCTAACTCCCTGAATATTTCTGTTATTTTATGGAAGCAATATCCTTTTTTTTTCCTCCCTTATCAATCAGTGCTTTTTGCTTTTAAATATTTGCCATAGTATATTTCAATGGTGATTCACTGATATTTTCTAGTAGAAAGTCCCAGTTACTCTTCTGAAAGGTAATAAAGCAAACTAATACATATATAAATTGAGTATGTCCTTTGAACAAAGCACTTTGAATCAATTAGAATATCTGCAAGTTTGTTATTTCAAACAATTTAATATTTATCCAATGGAGTTTTTCAACAGTGCTTTAACTTAGACCAAATGTTGGCATCCATTTCTATCGATAGGAACTTACTGGTAGGGAGACCTGTTTTGAAAGGAGACAGTAACCATAGTTAAAGTCATATTTCCACTGTAAATCTTTCTGCTTCTTTGCTTTATGCTTTCCTCATCTCCCGTCTATATACTTTTAAAAGAAGCACTCAAAGCTACTTGTATGAAAAAGCTATCTTGCATTCATATAAAGACCAACATCTTAAGTGGTTTCCAAGTTGTTTTGATGGATATTGTTTATAAAGTGATTTCTGTTTCTCTGTTTAAAATACACAAAACCAAATGTACTCCAAGACACAGGAAAATAAATCAAATAATATACAGTCAGTCCTTTCCCAAATGTCTGCAAGAAACAGTGCAGCACTTACCAAAAAAATGACAAGTGCTTTGCTGGCTTTATCTTTTTCTTTATTTATCAGACTTGAAATTATTTCTGAAAGGAAAAAAGAATCTACTGTGGACATTCCTATTTCAACAAGATAGAGAGCTATTCTGTACAAAGTAGTACCAGCAGGGCAAATACAGAAAATAGCTTTAAACGGACACATTAAACTGTAAGAACTTTTGAATGAGACTGATATACTTCTAAGAAGATAATTCTGAAGTGGGAAAAAAATAAAAATTTATAATTACTCCACTTTCCCTGGGAGAAATAAAAAAAACAATTGAAGAGAAAGTATTTACTTGTTTATCTTAGAAAATAATTTAAAATATTACTTTGGCTAATTGACTACATCTATTTTAAGAATTATATAGTAATAATTTACTTCTGCTTAGCAGTTGTACAAAAATATTATGACAATTATCATTATTAGACTAAAAATAACAAAAGGATACACCCAGATGCTACCCAAATAGCTCCACATAGCCAAGATACTGTAGCTATTCAAGTTCTGTGTTAGTTCTGCTTCCCATTTAAAATATCTGAGTATGAATTTCCAATTCTAGTCAATAAAAATTGATGTTAATATTCAAATAGTCAGAACATGTCAGTTTGTAGACCTGTAGTCAGCTCTTTCTGTCTAGCTTGTTTATTACTCTGTGGTCTTCATCCATTGCTCACCTCCAATATTTGCTCAGTTTACCCTCTGCTTCTAAAGCAGGATTAACACACTCTTTTTTTCCTCACCCTCCTTTTCTTTTCATCATCCTTTATTGCCTTTCCCCCTTTTCCACCCCCCCCCCTTCATTTCTTCTTCCTTCTCCTTGGGGTTCCAAAACACACAGTTCAGTAATACTCTATTTCAATCTGGCAAATATTTTTAATTCTTCTGTGGAAAACTTGAAATCTTTCTCTGACTCTGGAAATAAAAGCAGGAATTTACCATAAATATGCTCTGCCTGGAATCATAATTATTTCTTAAAATTTCGTAATATTGAGGATGTCTATTTCTTTTTTTTCTCTTTTTTTTTTTATTTTTTTACAAGCTGGGGTACAGGCCAGAGGCGTGGGGCGGCAAGAGGGTTCAGCAGAGACAGAGTGGGGAGCAGAACAGGCAGATCAGAAATACACTGCTGAGGGGAGCAGCCGGTGAGGCAGGAGATGTCTGCCGCACCATGTGGGATTCTCCCTGGCCGGGCATTGAACTCGCACCGTGCGCTGCCGACAGCTCCACAGCGCAGCGCTCAACTGCTGCTCCATCAGGGAGGCCCGGAAGTCTATTTCTTATGCGTCTCTATCAATTTATGTGCAATGATTCCACTTGCTTTAGATTAAACCAACTCTGTTTACTAATGATAATTCCTGACACACATATTTGAGAATTTTTCTTTAATGTTCTTTTTCTCAATTCATATTAATTTATGGATACCTGCTCTGAAAGAGTTAACAGTTAAAAATTTCACCAGATAAGAGATCTCTTAGCATTGCTGTCTTTGTGTGATTTGAATAAACATGGAAGGACAAAATCAGGATAACATGGACAAAAACAGTATAGCAAAGTAGTTAAGAAATACTGTATTGTACAGGTCTTTAATCTCCTTTGTTAAGTTTACTAGGTAAAGTTGGTATTGGATTATTTTTGAGGAAGTTCTAAGTGGAATTATTTTCTTGATTTCTCCCTCTTCTAGCTCATTGTTTGCACATAGGGAAACAACAGATTTTTGTATATTGATTTTGCAAGCTGATAATGCATTGAACTGATTTATTGTTCAAATTAAATTTTTAGTGGAGTCTTTAGAGTATTCTATGTATAACATCATGTCATCTGAAAATACCAGCAGTTTCACTCCTTCTTTCCCAATTTGTATTCTTATTATATATGCTTATCTTGTCTGATTGCACTAGTTGGAACTTTCGATATGATGCTAAATAGCACTGGTAAAAGTGGGTATCTTTGTCTTTTACCAGATCTTAATAGAGAAATTTTCAGGCTTTGACCATTAAGAATGATTTTAGCTGTGGGTCTGTCATATATGGGATTAATTATATTGAGGTTTGTCCCGTCCATCCCCATTTTTGAAGGTTTCTATCATAAGTGGTGTTGACTCTTATCAAATGCTTTCTCAGTATCTACTGATATTATCACATGATTTTTATCACACCTTTTGTTGATGTGGTGGATTATATATATTGATTTTTGGATGTTGTACCACCCTGGCATCTCATATGGTCATGTACATGACACTTTTAGTGCACTGTTGAATTGATGTGCCAATTGCATAATAGTGAAAACACAAATAGAAGAAAAAATAGGCAAAGCACAAAACAACAAAGGCCTCAGTGAATGCCTTTGTGGATTCATCTACAACAGACAAGAGAATATAAACAATAGAGACTACGTCAAACTAAAAGATTCTGGTAGGTGGAAAAGGTAGTTGCAAGTACATGTTATAATATTCAGTTTCAGCATTCTTAGCATTCAGCTCCCATCCTCAATATTAAGGTCCAAAATAACTACAGATCTTTATCCACTGGATTCAAGGTTGAGCCAAGCAGAAAGAAATGGAAAGGAGTGGTAGCAAAAAAAGATGCAAATTAGCCCTTTGTACATTCTTAAGGGGTTTTCTCAGACGACTTATCTGTCAACTCCCACTATGGCTAATGGACCACCTCAGTTGCAAGAGACTGAGAAATGTTGCTTAGTTGAGCACATAGTCACATGCAATAAAATAGTGATCCATTCCTAAAAAAGAAAGAATAAACAAAGTAAGAAACTAGATTTCTCTAGTTAAAGTATTGTCCTTCCTCTGCAGAAAAGAAAATGTAGTAATGCAATGAATACTCTGGCTTTCTCTGAATTTTTATATCATTTTAAGTTTATTATTACTTAAAATATTACATTATCAAAACATTTCTACTCTAATTTATGTATCTTTTACAACATAGGAGATTTAATTCTCAGAACTCAGTAGTTTGAGAAAGAAAAAATAATAGCCTCCTTCCTACTAAGAAGTATGTTATCAAGTACGATTGTTGATTATATCATATTCCAAATTAATTGCTCCCCTCTCCCCAGTTGTATCAGAGGTTTACATATTTTGGCATATTATTATGTGATTTGCATTGCCTTCCTATAGGTGAAATATTCTCGCTTCCTTTCTCTAATCCTGTGTGCAATGTGACTTCTCTAGTCAACAATAAGAACCAATATAAGTACACTCCTACTCTTATTGGAAGATTCATATGTTGTCACCTGTTTCCATCAACCATCTTGCTCTTTTTACTTTGGCATAAAACGATTATGTTTCAGGGCCTCCCCGGTGGAGCAGTGATTAAGCGCTACGGTGTGGAACTGCTGGCAGCAGCAATGCGAGTTCCACGCCCCCTGCCAGGGAGATTCCCACATGGCGCAACAGACCTCTCCTGCCTCGCCCGCTGCTTCCCTCAGCAGTGTGTTCCCTCAATCTGCCTGTTCTGCTCCCCACTCTGTCTCTGGTGAACCCTCTGGGCACCCCACACCTCTGGGCTGTACCCCAACTTGTATGCATAAATAAATAAATCTTTAAAAAAAAAGAGTATGTTTCAAACAGGGTTCTTTCTTTAGGTTCTGTTCTGGAAGGTAATAGCATATAGAACAGAGACATACAAAGCATATTATAGCCACAGACACAACATAAAACAATTATAAAATTATACTTCTAAACATATGATTAAAACTCATTATATGCTATCAAGATGTTAAGTTTGGGTTAGCAAATGTTGACTAATACTTAAGGACATAAGTGACTCATTCTAAATAAGTATAGAAATGAAGAGTCTAATTATTTTTGTTCTGATGCCATTAAAATTTCTTTTTTTTTTAAAGATTTATTTTTTATTCATACATACAAGTTGGGGTACAGGCCAGAGGTGTGGGGCAGCGAGAGGGTTCACCAGAGACAGAGCGGGGAGCAGAACAGGCAGATCAGAAATACACTGCTGAGGGGAGCAGCGGGCGAGGCAGGAGAGGTCTGCTGCACCATGTGGGATTCTCCCAGGCCGGGCGTTGAACTCGCGTCGCCGCTGCCAACAGCTCCACAGCCCAGCGCTTAACCGCTGCGCCACCGGGGAGGCCCTGCCATTAAAATTTCTTAATAAACAAACATGATCTAAGTAAGAGGTCACTTGGCTGTCCATCTTTCTCTTGCAAATATCTTTGAATCATTACCATAGATGGTACTTGGTTACTCTGTCATGCAGAGTTCACACACAGGGGAGGCAGAGTGAGGGAAAACAAAATGCCTAGCACATCTCCTTCCTTTGTCTCTCTTCCCTTTTTCAAATGCCAATGCTCATCATTTCTCCAATTTGTCCTGTTTATATAGGGACAAGAAATGATGCATAGTGGAAATTAAGCAGAGGTTATTTAAGCAAGACTTGCATTCCTTCAGAAATAGTTGAACTAAGTCAAACTTTCCTGAAGAAGAATAAAAAATATGATTTTCTTTCACTGAACCCTACCACATTTTCTGAGTGTGCCTCTTAACAGAAACAATTTTGATGCTACTAATTAAAAAGTGAAAAGAAGTAGAGTTTTTTGCATTTGGAGGTACCAAATGAAATTACATTTAAAAATCACTGCAGTGGTAAATAATGATAAAGTGATACAATTTCATTTAGAAATTACGGCATGTGTTGGTAGAGCACATTTAATAATAATATAAAATAACACCATTTAACATAAGGAAAATAAATGATTTTAAGAAAAATAGTGAATATTAGATTAAGTCTTTAACTTGGTATATGCGCACATACCCCTGCCATTCTCTCTCTCTCACTCATACTCTCTCTCTCTCTCTCTCTCTCTCTCTCTCTCTCTCTCTCATTCTCACTCTCACTCTCTCTCTCTTCCTCTTTCCCTTTCATCCTGACTTAACTTCAGTAATTCAATCCTCATGTAATTCAAATAGCTGAACTTTTCGTTTATATTTGATTTTTTAAATTGATTTAACATTGGTTTACAACGCTGTAAATAATTTAGGGGATTAAGTTCATTTCCTAAGATATATGTCACTAAACCACATGCAACACAAAATCACCCATCCTAGAAACAAAATCAGTCACAGCAAAGGTAGAAAAAAAGATACAGGATTGTATTATCTAATAGTCATTTTTTTAAAAGAGCACTCATGTGATTTTGAAAAGGGAAACATTTTCAAGAGAATGTATAAAGGGAAGATGATATCAGACCTTCATAATCTCAACAAGGGAGTTTATGATTTCCATGTTGTAACACCGTTTTAACTAATATTAATTACTTTCAGGAACTAAACTTCTCTGGGTAGAATTCATTAATGAGCATTTTATACTAAATTTCATGATATAACAAGTAGTAATAGAAACAATTTGATAATCAGGACATGGTGTTACAAAAAATGTCCTCACTGAGAAATAAGCCACCAGGAAGAAAAATAAACAGGTGTATAATTGAAATTTTGTAGCTGTTAAGATACTGAAGTGCTCAGAAGATATTTTGTTATTATTGGTATGGTTAAAATGGCTTAGATGTTTTGATTCTTAAACTAATGAAATAAATGTAAAATGTGTCAGTGCTTCCAAACAATGATTTTGTTTTAACTTTTCTGCTCCATTGAGATGAGAGACTTTATTGTCAGTGAAACTTATGACAAGGTTGGAAGAGAGATTGATTTTAGGGTGGGAGGGATAAGGATAGAAAACCCATTGAAATTCACTGAATTCAAAACTATACAATTATATTTGTGGTCATCTATAAACAAGCAAGCATTAATTGATTAAATATTGTGTGCCCTGCATTGACACAATATTAAATAAAATGGAAAAACACTTCTCTATAATAAACTAAACTGTTTCTAGCAAGGATTTCAAAATGCTTTTAAGAAATTGAAATTATTTTTAATCATGAAAGGCTAGTAGCTAAAATCACATGAAGCATGAGTTGCAAGTTGAAAGAAATCCATGATTCAATTTGTTGTTAGTTTGGTAACTATAATTTTGGTTTTAGTTTTTAATTATAATTCTGGGGGGAAAGATAAATATTTATTGATTTTTAAATCACCATGGTAAATGTGCAACAGTTCTATTTTTATGTTGCATATAGTTTAATGGTGACTTATGTTTGAAAACTGCAAAAACCAGAAATACATATTTTTTTCATTCTTGACACATTATTAAAATAATAGTAAAACAATAAATATTGTAACCCACAACAATAAAGAATACTAAATATAGATGATGAAAAAAATCAGTAAATTTCTAGAAGACAGAAAACATCAGACACAGTGTTGAATGATGATGTGAGAAAGTCACAGTCTAGTTGACAAGCAAAGGGGCTGAAATGGGTGAGCTGGTTAAACTGCCTCCCAGACTTTCCAGAGCTCAGAGTGAGAAGCTGAGTTCATTGCAGGGTCACAGGGTGGCTACCTTTTCCTACCTATGATTCTACCCCACAAATCAGGTTTCAAAGCTTTAAACAAAACACGCTGACTTAAGCAGACATAGTAGGCAATAGAGCCTCATTCCCATTTTTGCACTTAAGAGTTCCCCAGCAAAATGACCACATGCCAGACTCTCACACAGAAGATATATCCTCCAGATGACCAAACTCACACAAGTACTTACAGTTGCAAGTCAACCTGCCTTTGGTTTATTAGGAGATGTTAATAATTAGCCATTGGCTAATACACAAAGCTCTAAAACGAAAGACAAAGACTCACATAAACAAAAAAAAAAAGTGAGGAGACAGAAGCAACAGAAAAAAAAGAAATAAAACTAAATAACACAGAAACAAATATCTAAAATCTTCAAGGAGAGACAGTAAAAGAAAAGAAATAAATGTATCATTTCCTTTAAAAAAAGCATAATGAGAAAGAAACATTCTCAAAATAAGTGGGGTTCCTGGAAAATGGTTCAAAGATAAGTTTGAAGAATCTCCCTGAATACATAGCAAAAATCCATAGAAGTACAACTATGAGATAAAATATGAGTTAAAAAAAGAACAATCACAGAAAAGTTCAGAGAAAGTTAACAATAATAACAATAAATTTCATACAAGAAAATTGCTCTGAGTTAAATGCCTTCACACCAGAGAGGTCTGAATCATAAACACAGTGAATGAAAAATTATCAAAACATACATTCACTGAAAAAATCCTATAATTTCTCTGAAAAAAAATTATGAGTCCAGCATCATTTTGTCCCAATAATGGAACCTTGTCTTCCTGGCACTAAGTGAACAATAATTTTCAATACAGAATAATTTTTAATATATTTCATTATAAATTTTCTGGGCTACTAGACTTGTTTTAAGTTTTTATTATAATTTTATTGACATAATTGCAGATTTGCATGCAATTACAGGAAAGAATACTAAGAGATCCCTTGACCATTTTTCCTAGTTTCTCCCAAAAGTAGGAATTTGCAAACTATGGTTCAACATCACAACCAGAATATTGACAGATACAATTCATCAATTTTATGTGTGCGTGAGTGTGTGTGTGTGTGTGTGTGTGTGTATAGCTCCCTAGTTGTTTAACTTACTCTCATTTATGTGTGTATATGTGTGCGTTTATATATATGCACATTTGTGTACATAGTCCTGTACAATTTTATCACCTTATAGGCTCAGGTATCCACTACCATAGTCAAGGTACTGAAGAATTACAATGTCACAAATATCCCTTATGTGTCCCTACATAACTAATTCCACTATTTGGTCTCCTATTCCATGCCATGTCTATCTCTAACTCTTGGCAACCACAACAATCTCTGCTTTGAAATATTGGCATTTTAATAATATTAAATAAATAGGATTATATGGTTTGGAAATTTTTGGAGTTGTGTTGTTTAATAATTACTTAGCCTTATTTCTTGAAGATTATTTCAACTTTTTGAGTTTATTCCTTTTAATTGTTGAGTAGAAGTTTGTTATGGATGTACCACTGTTAGTTTAATCTTCCATCTACTGAAGACCACCTGGGTTGATTTCAATTTTTTAGCTATTGAAATGAAAGTTGCTCTAAAAATAATCTGCATGTGAGTCTTGGAAATAATTTTACCTTTTGCAATACAAATATAGTTAATTGTTACAGGAATAATCTAGCTCTCTATTTCATAATGGTTGAATTTTCATAGTTTGTAGTATTTGAAGAATTGGTCAATTTAGTCTAAATTGTAGTTTTTCTGAGCATCAAGCTGGTTTTGTAATACACCTTTTTTAACCTTTTTATCACTACAGGTTTGTACTCATGTTATCTGTTTAATTTCTCATATTGATAAATTGTGTTTCCTCTACTTTTTAATTTTCATGGAGGTTATACATTATTATTTTTCAATAACCTGTATTTCTTTCATTGATTTTTCTCCATTATTTTTCTATTTTAAATTTTATTTATATTTTATCTTCATTATTTCATTCATTGGCTTGTTTGGGTTTATTGTGTTCTATTCTTTTTCTAGTTTCTGAAGTATAAGTCATTATATTGAGATGTCTATTGGTTTCTAGTGTAAGTAGAGTTGCAGTTTTCCTCTCAACATTGTTTTAGTTGCATCCCACTAATTTGATATGTTGTATGGTCTTTTTAAAAAGAAATCCACTTTTATGTATTAAAAAAAATTCTTCAAGCTCTCCTCTTTGATCTCTCTCTTCCTATAGATTATTTAGAAGTGTGTTATTTAGTTTCTGTGATTTTCCTGCTATATTTCTAATTATTGACTTCCATTTTGATTTTGCATGGTCAGAAAACATATTCTATATGAATTCCATTTTTTGACTTTTTTTGAGGTATGTTTTATGGTCAAAGATATGGGTGCTTAAAAAATATGTATTCTTTTTCTGTTGGGTGAATTTTCCTGTATTGGTCAGTTGGCTCTTATTGGTTGATTGCTTTCTCCAGATCTTCCTGTATTGTGATAATTTTCTGCTTAGCAATGATATTAATTTCCATGAAGGATGTTGTTACATATCTGAACTATAATAGATTTATCTATTTCTTGAAGTTTTGCTTTTATGTGTATGTTTCGGGTTTTTTTTTTTTTTTTTGGAGGGGACTGTGTCTGTATCAAAAGTAATGTACCTTTTTGTGACTAAGGCTTTATTTTTTTACTCTGAAATTTATGTTATTATACACTAAGATAAGATAGCCACCCTTGATATATTTTTACCTTAAGATTACCTGTGTTGTTGAATTTGAAGTCAGTTTCTAATAAGTATTATGTGTCCAGTTTTCAGCATTTTACCATACTTGATGATTCACTAGCAAATTTTATGCTATTCAGCATATAGTCAGACTCACAGATATGATTTATTAAGGCAAAGGATTTATCCAACAAAAGGAAAGTCATGTGGAGTGAAATATGAAGTAAAATAGGTACAAATTCTTGGTGAAGAGCCCTGTCCAGTGGAGTTATACAGTTAAGTATTAAATTCCACAAGCAACGTGTTGTGATAATACATTTTACTACCAGGAAGCTTATTACAAACCTAACACACACAGGTGGCTTTTTTTTTGTTTTTTTTTTTTAAACTGGGAACTGGTCATATTGGCATCGTATGCCAGGCATGTGCAAATATTTCAGTTTCCCGGAAAGGAAAGCAAATGTTCATATTGTTTGCACAATCAATTTAGATACAATGAGACACTCATCGCAGAATAATGAGAAATAAGGTTCCAAACAACAGACAAAAGCCAATTTACAAACTGGCTTTCTAAGGCCATCAGTCTCAGAGCTGCTATGTTAACTTTGCTGTACACAGTATATATTTCAGGTCATTTTTAAAAACCTCTGTTAATCTTTTTCTTTGGATTGTTGTACTTACAGCACTTAGGTAATTTCTGACATGCTAGTTTAAGTTTGACATTTAAATTTTCCATTAATTTCTTCTTGTTCTTATCCCTGGTTTTCTTTTTTGTGTGTGTATGTCCCACTATAGGTTAGTAAGAATGTTTTTTGAGGATTCTATTATAAATTCTTCAAAGTGTTTTGAGAGTAAGTCTTGGTACAGTTTGCATAGTGGTCATTCTAAGCCTTATGACATAAATGTGTGGTTTGTAATAGGTTACTGGAATCAACTTTCCCCAGTTCAAATGGGGTGTGGAAATGTCAATTCTATTTAGATTCTACTTTTAAATATCATTGTCTTGGCTCTCAATGGTGTCCTCATTTTTAAATACAATATATGAAACTCAGAGGAAAGCATGGTCTGTAGTCTGTAACCCTGTTTGTTCTTTTTCCATTGTTTTTCTTCCTTCCTGGTATACTGTGATTTTTTTCTTTCTTTCACTGTTTCCTTTCTGCTTGAAGAATCCCCTTTAGTGGATCATTAAGGTAGGTCAGCTAGTGACAAATCAGTTTTATTTTGAGAATGATTTTTTTGTTTATTCCCAAAGAATAGTTTCATCCATTATTAAAGAATTAATATCTATAGTTCTTTTCTTTTAGCACTTAGAAACTATCATGCCATTTCCCTCTGGCCTCCAAATTTCAGATGAGAAGCCCACTACAATCAAAGTTGGTGATCATTTATCTTGACAGCTTTCAATATTTTTAAAACTTCTACTTAGTTTTCAAAAGTTTAAGTCTGAAGTGTCTCGACATGGATTTCTTTGGGGCTGCTGTGTGGGAATGTCTCTCTCTGAACCTTAGTTGTAGGCTGGGATGTTCACTAAATTTGGAAAATTGTCAGCTATTAATTCTTCAAGTGTTCTTTCATTACTAATTGCTTTCTCTTTTTCTGGGATTCCAATGATAAAAATACTGGATTTTTTCTTATGTCCCACGTCCCTGAAGGGTTGTTCATTTGTTTGTTTCTGCCATTTTCTCTTTGTGTTTTATTTCACATCAATTATATTCCCTGAATCTGTTATTTCCACTCTAAAACTGAGTTAATTAAAGGATGTTTTCTGTTATTGTATTTTTCAGTTTCATAATTTCAACATGGTTCTCTTTTATAGCTTCTTTATTTTTGCTGAATTTTTCTATTTTTTAAATTTACTTCAAAAGATTTTGTAATTGTCTATTGAAATATTTTTATGACAACTGCTTTAAAGTTCTTGTCAGTGATTTCCAACATGATTCATTTTGGTGTTGGCATCAGTTAATTATCTCTTTTTATTCAAATCGTATTTTCTTGGATCTTGGTACAATGGGTGATTTTTTTTTATTGCATTTTGGATATCACCTTTTTTTGTTAGGAGAATCTGGGCCCTACTTTTTTTAACAGGCAAATTTAGTGTATAGAGTTTGACCTATATTTGTTGACTGTGGGCCTAATGTCAATTTAATTATCAGTGCTTCTGTAGTTATATTTTTATTTGCCTAGTTTAGCTGAGGCTGCATCAGTTTCAAATGTCACCTACTGATGTTGCCTCAGGGTATGGAAGATATTTCTAGGCCTGGCAGCCAAGTATCTCTCAGCAAGGAAGGTGCAATTTGATTGCCCTCCTTGTGTCTCTCCCTCATGATGTCTCTGAGTAGAGAGGAGTCTTAAGCCTACAGGAGCATTGACTCTCCTCAGACTAAATAACTGGTTACAAATGTCCCTCATCTACTTTTCCAACCTTTGTCACTTGTCAGGGAGGGACTATCTGGATATCACTCAGACAAAAAGTCTTCTGGGACAGGCAGCTTGCTGTAGTTGCCTCCATATTCCCATTTCCACCTATCCACTCTCCTTTACTGGGTAAAGAAAGTGAGTGTGGGCACAGCAGGGACAAACACCTTACCAGATTGAGGTATTTGTTGTGACTTTGTCCCTTTTGCAGATTCTGCCAGCCCACTCTGGCAACTCTGGGCAAGATAAGAAAGATTTAGCTACATGTAGCTTGACAAACATTGTGGATTAGCCACATGCTCTATCTTGTCTTTTCTGCCTCCCAATTTTGGTATTTTTTGGTGGATAGGGTGTTTCCAGACTGGAGGTGAGTGAGAGTGCCTTCCTGGGCTTCTTATTTCCTACAAGGATCCCAATGATGCACTTTTTGGTAATATCAAGTTTCCCTGATGTTGTAGGGGGACTTCTCTCTTGCTAAATTATGGTGCAGGAAAAATTAGGTCTGACTGGCCTAATTATTAAGGGTGGGGGACACAAACAATCCTCTTTTGCAACTGTGTATGTTTCTCCATTTCTGGTGTCCTAAACCAGCTGATCTTCTTCTTAATACCTTTCAGAGTTCTTTGGTTGGTCTAAGCTTCCCAGGGTATGCAGTTATCTTTAAAGGAAGATGCAGGAGAAAATGAGTCTATGCTACCTTGTCTAGGTTAGAAATCTCCTAATTGGCATCTTAGCATATTTCAGTATTATATAATAATTCAGAAAAAAACATGTTTTAAAAAAGTAGTTGAATTATTGTTATTATTAGACGTAAAGTTAGTCATTTTAGTTTTGACTCCCTTCCTTCCTTCCTTCCTTCCTTTCTTCCTTTCTTCCTTCCTTCCTCCCTCCCTCCCTCCCTCCCTTCCTTCCTTCCTTCCACATCATCCTATATCTTCTTTTAACTCCTAGATTAAAGTGTGGTCTGAGCACTGCTGATACTGAAACAATAGTAGGTCTCTTCTTTATAACACTCATGCAAGTTAAACAGTGGGTTCCCCTTTGAAGCAGTAGAAAATCTGAACCCCAGACATACTAAAATGAACCAAGACTCTAATTTACATCTATGTATCTTAATAAATCACTTCTTTCTATATTTCACAGTTTTATAGTTTAGACTTGCCTTTGAAACATCCATATAGATGTAAAGGAAAATATTCACTTAGAAATTCTTAATATGCATGGATTTTCTTTAACTTGATATATTCAGTGGTGGTAAACCTGTAAAATGTGGCTTAGAATTAGACTTTTCTTTCTTTACTTTCAAGTTCCTCCACTTAATATCAATAAAACATTGGATACTTAACTTTTCTCATTCTCAATTTTCTTATATATGTTATATATATGTACTTCATCATGCCCTTAGAGTGATTAGCCAGAAGAACATAACAGAAACTATTGGAATAATTCCTAAAATTAAAAGACATTCAATAATTATGTTATAATTAGTTTCTTATTTTTAATTAGATTTTTAAAATTAGATTTAATTACTATTGATAGAATGGTGATGGTGATAATAATTATAAAAACTACTATGAAGAAGAGAAAAAGGTTATTCAAAAACACTGAACCACAGTAAGGAGATATTCTGGCTTTACAAGTCTGCTAAGTGCCCATTATTTTAGTGTGAATGACAGAGATGAGAAAATTGGAAAGCAACATATAATTGGATATGATCAAAGGGATAGGTTAAAATGAATGAAGGGGAAATAAAAATAATTTTATAGAGTCAGATCAAATTTTTCTCATCAGTATCCAGTTTCTATGTGATGACAAAAAGAGGAAAATCACAATGGGAATTTAAGATGAAGGAAATGTTTGAATTGAGTACATTTAAATATTTACAAATTCTTACTAATAACTAAGTATAGGTTATGACTGGATTCCTGCTCTAAGTTATATAATTGTGGAAATTTCACATATATCCTGTAAAAACCTCCCAAAATGAAAGCCATCAACATCTTGGAAGAGTTGAAGCATCTAAACAATATTTCTATTTGGGGAGGAGATGAAATTTAAATGCTAATGGCAAATGTAAGTAGGAAAAATAATATTGTACTAAAATCTGCTATCAGAGCTCATACATAAACATCCATCATATAACAGATATTAGGAATTAAATAGAACACCAGAATCTTTAGATCTATGAATTATTTACTGATGAGGGAACTGAAGTGAAAAAATGTGCAAGGTCGTGGTGCAAGATGAAAAATGTGGCATTTCCTATTGAAGCAAGCTGCTAGGGAAAAAGAAAAATAAAACAAAATATAGCACTGTATTTCTGGAATCAAATCCACTGATAATATGAATTACAGAAGACCATTTTACTTATTTATTTGTTTAATATATTTTTATTGTTATTTATGTCTTTTACATTTTTGTATTCCCCTTGGGTAGCCCACCACCAATTCACCCGTGATCCATCCCCATGGTCCCCTGTGTTCTTCTCTATTCCATTTTGTGCCCTTATCCTCCCCCCCAACCCCCCACTGAGTGTCTCTCTCCTATTCGGTTTCCCTATAGTCCCTTTATAAGTGAAACCATTCGATATTTTTCTTTTTCTTTCTGGCTTATTTCACTGAGCATGATTCCCTCTAATTACATTCATGTTGCTGCAAATTGCATGTGTTTATCTTCTTTCCATGTTGAATAGTATTCCATTGTGTATATGTACCACATCTTCTTGATCCAATCATCTATTTTTGGACATCTGGGTTGCTTCCATACCTTTGCTATTGTGAACAACGCCGCAATGAACATACAGGTGCATGTATCCTTTCGGATTAGTGTTTTTGTGTCCTTTGGGTAAATTCCCAAAAGTGGGATTGCTGGGTCGTATGGAAGCTCCATGTTGAGCAGTTTGAGGAATAGCCGTACAGCTTTCCATAGTGGTTGGACCAGTTCGCATTCCCACCAGCAGTGTAGAAGAGTTCCTTTTTCTCCACATCCTTTCCAGTATTTGTTGTTGCCTGTATTTTTAATGTGTGCCATCCTCTCAGGTGTGAGGTGGTATGTCATAGTGGTTTTGATTTGCATTTCCTTGGTTATAAGTGATGTTCAGCATTTTTTCATGTATCTGTTGGCCATTTGCTGTTCTTCCTTGGAGAAGTGCCTTTTGAGCTCTTCTGCCCAGTTTTTGACTGGGTTATTGGCTTTGTTTTTGTTGAGTTGTGTGAGTTCCTTGTAAATTTTTGTTATCAGTCCTTTATCAGATGTACTGTGTGCAAAAATCTTTTCCCAGTTGGTAGGGCGTCTGTTAGTTTTGGTTAATGTCTCTTTTGCAGTACAGAAGCTTTTTATTTTGATGTAATCCCATCTGTTTATCTTGTCTTTCACTTCCTTCGCTTTGAGGGATGTGTCTTTCAAGATTTTGCTGAGATGTATGTGGTGTAGAGATTTGCCTATATTTTCTTCTATACATTTTATGGTTTCAGGTCTTACATCCAGGTCTTTTATCCATTTTGAGTTGACTTTTGTGCAGGGTGTGAGGTAGTAGTGTAGCTTCATTTTTTTTGCATTGGCTGTCCAGTTTTCCCAGCACCATTTATTGAACAGACTGTCCTTGTTCCACTGCATTTTCTTTGCTCTTTTGTCAAAGATTAGTTGTTCATAGATATGTGGCTTTAATTCTGGGTATTCTATTCGGTTCCATTGGTCCTTCTGTCTGTTTTTGTTCCAGTACCATGCTGTTTTACATATATCCTGTAATTATTAATTATTATATATCCTGTAATTATATAATTATTATGGCTCTGTAGTATAGTTTGAAATCAGGGAGTGAAATTCCTCCCTTTTCTTTCTTTTTAGTTAGTAGGGCTTTAGCTATGTGAGGTTTTTTGTGGTTCCATATGAATTTCATCAGTAGTCGATCTATTTCTTTGAAGAATGTCATTGAGATTTTTATTGGAATAGCATTGAATCTATAAATTGCTTTTGGTAGGATTGCCATTTTGATAATGTTAATCCTTCCAATCCATGAACAAGGGATGCCTTTCCTTCTTCTTGTGTCTTCTTCTATTTCTTTCAACAGAGTTTTGTAGTTTTCTTTGTGTAAGTCATTTATGTCTTTTGTTAGATTTATTCCCAGATATTTGATTTTTTTGGTTTCGATTTTGAAGGGGATGGATTTCTTAATTTCTTCTTCTTCAGATTGGGTGTTTGCATAGAGGAATGCTACTGACTTTTGTGCATTGATTTTGTATCCTTCTACTTTACTGAACTGGTCTATTATTTTGAGTAGCTTTTCTATGGAATTTTTGGGGCATTGTATATATATTATCATATCATCTGCAAATAGAGACAGTTTAATTTCTTCCTTTCCTATTTGGATCCCTTGAATGTCTCTCTCTTGTCTAATTGCTCTGGCTAGGACTTCCAGTATTATATTGAAAAGTAATGGTGAGACTGGCCATCCTTGCCTTGTGCCTGATCTTAGGGGAAAGGCCTTCAGCTTCTCACCGTTGAGGATAATATTGGCCGTGGGCTTGTCGTATATGGCTTTTATTATGTTGAGGTATGTTCCTTCTATCCCAAGGATTTCAAGAGCTTTTATCATAAATAGGTGTTGTACTTTGTCAAATGCTTTCTCAGCATCTATTGATAGGATCATATGGTCTTTATTTTTCTTTTTGCTGATGTGTTGGTTTACATTGATTGATTTTCGGATGTTGAACCATCCTTGTGTCCCTGGAATAAATCACACTTGGTTGTGGTGTATTATCTTATGGATGCATTGTTGGATCCTATTGGCCCGGATTTTATTAAATATTTTTGCATCAGTATTCATTAGGGAGATTGGTCTGTAGTTTTCTTTTTTTGTGTTGTCTTTGTCTGGTTTTGGTATTAGAGTAATATTTGCTTCATAGAATGTGTTTGGTAGTACTCCTTCCTTCTCGATTTTTTGAAAGAGTTTGTGTAATATAGGGACTATTTTGTTTTTGAATGTTTGGTAG
>PVIJ01017304.1:0-29823 GCA_004024925.1 Scalopus aquaticus
AAAAAAAAAAAAAAAAAAAAAAAATCATTGAGTTTCAACATAGCACCACACTACACATGCAACCCTTTTAAGCACGAGGTCCTCAAGACTGTACCACTTCCCACCCCTGAAGCTTGCTCTGGAGACAACTGCAGTGATGTTGAAAAGTTGGAGTAATGGGTGAGGTGTTGTTCTCACCCACATGCAAAGCACTAGACACTGGGGGTTGGTGGGAGAAATCCTGTGGATAATCTTGAATGCAAGTCTGCCTCTCAGAAATGCATTCCAGGCATTGGTTGTACAAGCCAGAGGGGCTCTGCAGAGGTAAGATTCCCAAGGGAATGCATGAGTCAGAGTTTTCCACCCAGAGAGACAGACATACAGAAAGGTATTTTAAGGACCTGGCTCATATAATCGTGGGGGCCGGGAAGATAGATCAAGCATGAGCGCAATGGATGCTGCAGCCAGGAGCAGAAATCCTTCTCCAGTCTTTGATCAGCAAGCCTTCAACTGATTAGACATGGCCCACCCACACTGGCTCATTTAAAGCCCAAAAGATTTAGATTTGTTTATACCATAAAAAAAATCACATGATCATTTCCAGTAAAAATAAATTTGCCACACCTTCCTTGGTGCATATTAGGTAACCATTTTTTTTTTAGGGAAATGTGTTTGCTCTACTTTTCATATATGGTAATGGAGACATAAACCTCCCCATCTCCACAGTTGCTCCCTGATCAAGGGTTCTCCTGTTTCCCAAAAGACTCCCAAGAAACTGTATGCATCCCATGCCCCACCTGGAGGACCGCTCTCTCCTGCGATAAAAGAGCCCAAGCTGAGTAGCTAGGTCAAGGCAAATGCTCCTCCCTGTCTGGCGAAGACCTGAGCAGGTAGCACCTGCCTGGCTAACGGTGCCCGGCCCAGGCTACGCCAGTTTCTAAAATGAGATTCATGTCCCTTAGGGCTTTTCACTGCGGATGAGACAGGCCCCCCCAAGACCTGGGTCCCCTGAAGCAGGCAGCAGGTCAGCACGCCCACGGGAGATGCAAGGATGCTGTCCCGGGGACAAAAGCGCAGCGACCCACATCTCCACGCGTCCAGCAAGGCCTGGGGCTGCTGCAAACGCATTTTGTTTCCTAGAAGCCGGCCCTTGATCTAGCCCGGAAGAGAGAAAGTCTAACTCGGGCCGCAAGGGCGGGGGACCTGTGTCAGCACCACTATCTTTAGCGACCACCTCCCTCGAGTTTTCAAATACAAAAGCTGGAAGGTCTAGAAGGAGCCGTCCAGACTGACCCCTGGCAGGCGTCTGAGAGCCAGGCGTGCTGGAACGCCCGGAGGAGAAAAGAACCCGCTGCAGCATCTGGGCGGCGGGGAACGTCCCAGCAGAACCTTTGCAGAAGTCCCAGCGGACCAGCCGGACTGCAGGGCTCTTCGCAAGAACCTGTACGCAGGGAAATGCTGAGGGAAGAAGGCAGCCCTGGGCCACCTCGGCCGCGGGAAGTGCTCCCTTTGTCACCACTCACGGCCGGGCCTGTCAGGCTGCTGCGTCGGGCCCCGCGGCCCTGAATCTTTCAGATGGACTTTTTCTGCCCTTTTCCCTGGTCTTTATTTTTAAACTGACTTCACGCACACCCCCTGCTCTCAGAAAATGTGCTACTACAAATCTAACACCCTCCAGGGGCCTCCCTGAGCACGGTCCCTGCCTCTTTGCCCCCCCCCTGCCCCCGCTGCCCGCTCTGTCCCCCTCGAAGCTGGCGTGGCATGGCCAGCGTGGCGCCCATGCAAGTGTCCGCTGAGTCTGAACTAGAAGGCGGGACCATCTGCGTCCACGCTGGCCATGCTACGAGGGGTGTGCGGCTCGGGGGCCTACACAGGCGTGGGGAAGCACCTACATGTTTTCCTGTTACTTGGAAACTGCTCTCAAACCCCCCCACTGCAACTCTGCTGCCAGCCAACTGGCTGGGGGTTTCTGCCTGCATTTCTGTATCTCCGACTTAGCAGAAGTAGGTCCGAGGTAGCTGCCACTGTCTCTGCAGTTCAGAAACACCTTTCAAAAGCAGGCTCTTCCAGAGCCCGTTATGTGCAGCCCCTAATGTCAGGATCAGCCCTGTTGACACATGTGGGGGGCCACGGGGAGGCTGGGGGTCAGCACCACTGCTGGGAAGGGTGGGTCACGGGCTGGGGCATCCCTGGGCGCTTCTCCCAAATGCTGGGTCCCTGGTCTCTCCCTGACCTCCAAGGAGACACACACACACACACACACACACACACAGTAGCATCAGCACTCAACTCCTTCCACCGAAAGGAAAGCGGCCTTTGGGAGCGGATGCGGCCGGCCCTGGATGGGGTGTGGGGGTGCCTGTTAACCTCTATTCGGGGACCTCACGAAAATTTCCCACAAAGAAAATAAATGTGAAATAAGCAAACACGCGATGAAGGGTGTGAGTAACTCACAGGAACAGGTAAGTCTGTGCTTGGCCAAGAGCCCTGATTCTTAGGGGATCTGCACCCCCAGAGCTCTTCCCCCTGCCGGGGGCACATGCCAGGATGCCCCACGGAGGGAGGGTGGGCGTCCACACGGAGCGGAGGCCAGGCACCTGGCCCCAAGGCGGCCCCAGCAGAGCGCGGGCCCAGCGCCGCCCACCCTGAGCAGATGCGGACCCCGGGGCCCGCCCATCAGGCCTCTACTTCCTAGGCTGCCACGTGTGGTCACGGAGAATGGGTGTGGTTGTATCAGACCCAGAGAAGACAACACACGCCGCTGTGCTGGACACAGGCCTCCCTTCACGTGTCCACAGGGACCGCTGCCCGGGGCTTCGGGCCCGCAGGTGCCGTCGGGTGGGGGGCGCCTAGCGTGGGGGGTGCCATGCATGTGAGGGTGGGGACGCATATGGGACAGCTCTGCCCCCTCAACTGTGCTGAGAACCTAAAACTGCTCTAAAAAATGTTTCCAGCCCTGGGGCTCCCCTGGTGGCGCAAGGATTAAGTCTCAGCCCTATGAAGCTACCAGCAGCCACTGGCACGAGTTCGATCCCCAGCCAGGGAGCTTCCCACAGGGCTCAGCAGACCTCTCCTGTCTCCCCGCTGCTCCCCTCAGCAGTGGATTTCAGTGGATCCGCCTGTTCTGCTCCCCACTCTGTGTCTGGGGAGTTCTCTCACCCCTCTGCACCTCTGGCCTACACCCCAACTCCTGTATGCATACATTAATAAGTCTTTAAAAAGAATTTTCCACCCCTTTAAAAGTGACAACAACAAAACCAAACACACCTGTTCTGCCGCCGCGCCCGGCCCCTCTGCAGCGGGGGGAGAAGCAGACATTGGCCTGCCCCAGGCTGCCCGGGGCTTCTGGACCCTCTTGGGGGTCTTGCTGCTCTGCTCCAGGCTCTGGGGCCCCCAGTCTAATCTGCTCTTTCTCACACCCTTGCTCCCACCTTCCAGAATCTGCAGCCAACACACTCACACACACCCCGACCCCAAAGCGAGCCTGCAGCAGGCCCCACGGCTTCCCACAAACATGAGGCAGGAAGCCGGGGTTCCCTTTCTATTCTGACGGCCAGTTCCGAGCGTGCAGGCCAAGAACACTGAGGCTGGCTGGGAGGGAATGCCAGACAATCTGATTCCCGTTTTAGGGAAAGGTGATTCCAAAGTTTATCCATCTTTCGGCCACAGTCAGAAACGAGATATTTTCTCATGTCTTTATCAAGATTGGGGTCTCAGTGACCACTCAGCTCTAAATGGCCTGCAAGTGCCTTTCTGGGGGTGCTGTGGCTTGACTCGATCTCCTGAGGAAATGGGTGGAAGGACCTTTGAGAAATTTCACTGCGAGGTCTTGGAACTTGAAGACAAGCACGAGAGGAGACTGCAGGATTTACATTAGCGTAATCGGGCCGCCTTGGTTCCGGAGCTGGCTGACATGCGCCGGCCTTCTGGGACAACGCAAACGGCACATGCCACTTCCTTTGTTTTCAGGGCCGTCTCCAGAGCCATCGGGCCAGAAAGGTGAGCCTCGGGAGATAGTGAGTCCACGGGAAGAATAACGAAAAGGAATTAGGGCAGCTGTCACTGTCCCCCAGTTAGCGAGAACAAAGCTGCTGGCGCTTTAAGAGACAGCGAGACTACTTTGCCTGTTATTGGGGAGTATCTGACACGTATTTACAAGCTGCTCATTACATTATGCGACCCTTTTAGAGCAATAAATATTTTAGAAGGAAAACTGTGCGCTAAGCCACCTCCAACATGCCATCAATGTCAGGAGTCGGGAAAGAACACGCCTTCTGGAACAAAGCACTCTGACCCCTGGTTACCCAAACTGAATGAAGCACTGGTCAACCTGGGCAGGCTCCCTCCTCCCTGACTGAGACAGGCAGCTCAACAGACACACCCCTGAAAACATCCGAAAGGCTTTAGGGACATTTTCTTCTAGGAAGTAGGCTTTGGGCAACCGGGAGCTGACTGTTCTAAGCTTGATGGAATCGCTCCACCAAAGCTCTGGACTTTGCTCTCTGAGTCAC
This sequence comes from Scalopus aquaticus, assembly GCA_004024925.1. Lineage (NCBI taxonomy): Eukaryota > Metazoa > Chordata > Mammalia > Eulipotyphla > Talpidae > Scalopus > Scalopus aquaticus. The sequence goes on from PVIJ01017304.1 coordinate 4,491, forward strand.
AATAAGCTTGCAGACCAGCCCCCCAAGGCTCCTGCCTCAGGGCCTTTGCACACGCCAGAGGAGTGCTCCCAGATTATCTCCTCTATGTCTTTACTCAAATGTCACCGGCTCTCAAATAACCACCCTCGATGCCCGAACTCTTGGGGGGCCATGAACTCTGTCAGAGATGGGGGTAGGAGCAAAGACCTTCCTGCAAAGGGACCGTCAATCAAGACTCTGAAGGCAGTGAGGGAGCAAATTGTGCCCCATGGGGAGGTGAGGGGTGCTCACGGCCCCAAAGCTGGACGCCCAAATGCCGGACACAGTGTTTCCTAAGTCTCTATCTGTTAGCCAGCTACTCCGGTGTCCTCTTCAGCGTCCACGCTGCCTCCTCTCCAGCCACATCACAACCCACCACGCATCACCTGCCTGACGAGACAGTCCTCGCGCCTCTGCCTCCAAAATCTCCTTCCTCAGCTAACAGAACCGTCCTCATTCCCTCCATCTCAGTTAGATGGCTTCCCGCGACCCGCCCCAGCCCCTCTTGTGCTATCTCAGCTGCAGGCAGCATTGCCCCGAGGATCCTCCAGCACCGACTGAAAGGTTAAGACTCAAAGGCAGTGGTGGTCTGCTCATGCGCAAGTCTCCACGGTCCCTACCCAGTGCCCTGCACACAGTAGGACTGCAATCAACACTTAACACAGGGTCTGACTACTCCACCGCCACGGGTCTGGCATGAGGACTTTGCAACACTTGGTGCTTTCTCAGTTTTTCCAGAAGATGTTCTGTGGAGTCAAGAGCACCTGGAAGCCATGGGGTCCTCAGGATGGAAGCTTTCACCTGCCCTCCCAAAGCCCAGGGTCGGGAGGAAAAGAAAAAGGGGGGAGGGGGTGTCTCACGGTTTGTGGGCCAAGTTCTGCCTCTCCATCATGATTTGGTGGGAAGCAGAGAGGAGACAACTCAAAGCAAAGAAAAAAGAGGGAGAGAGCGGGAAGCACGGGTTGGCCTGGCAGAAGAAAACACAAACCCTGGAAGGCGGTTTCCTGAGCCCGGAGCAGGCAGCGCGGTGGAAGCAGACGGGGCTCCGATGGGCGCGCCCCAGCTCCCACCCCAGGAAGCTGGGGCTGTCTTTACCCCTTTTTACATGGAGGAAATAGAGGCAGCGGGCGGGGAGGAGGCTGGCGGCGCCCTCCCCCATCCAGAGTGCACCCTCTCCCTGTGCTGAATGAGCACCTCCAGAAGTTGCCCCAAAACTCAGGCCCAAGTCCCCTGGGGCGGTTTCTGTCCTTCTCCCATGCAGATTGGCAGCTGTTCTGAAACTGTAATTTTGACCCCAAACAAAGTGCAATAAAGCTGAGTCCGGAGGAGCCCGGGGTGGCGGCCGCCCCACCCTGCTGCTCCAGACCCTGCCGGGCTCCCTTCAAAGGGGACCCCAGTTTCCCCGCATCAGGAAGCAGAGGCCTGACATAAACATGAGTTGGAGAGCACCTTAGTAAAAGTGAAAGCAGAGCTGAGCGCTCCGCCCTCCCCCAGGCCCCTTCCTGCGTCGCAGCGCGGTGCCACCCAAGAGGATTCCAGGCTGAGCCTCCGCCTGGGGCGCGGGTGCGCCTTGCCACCTGCACAGACCCTCCCCCAGAGCCGGCCAGGGGAAGCGTGGGGAGTGTGGGCGCAGAAGGCTACACCAGTGCAAGCCCAGCCCAGCCCACTGGCGGGAACACCCCACTCTGCCCGGACACCCCAGCCACCTGGGCCCACCCAAGCCCACGCACACGGGCAGGGCTGAGGCCGCAGGTCCGGGGGACCCGCAGCCCTGAGCGCAGAAGAACCCGCCTGGCCCCCGGGCTGCGCCCCCAAGCGCCCAGGGGTCGCGCTCCGAGTCTCTCTCAAGCCAACTTTTTCTTTCGTTCTCATGTGCTGCTGGCTGTGTCTGGCCTGACCCCGGGGACACCCCGTGCCTCTCCCGCCGCCTGCGCCGGCCCTGCGGGGTGCGGCCCTCCGCCGCGCCCCCAGGCCGGGCCCCGGGCGACAGGCGCGCGGGGGACCTGCGGAGTCGGGGACCGAGCGGGCCAGCGGTCGCGGGCGGAGCGGGGCGGAGCGCGGACGGCGGGCGCTCCAGACCAGGAGGCCCTCGGGTCCGCGCTGGGGAAGTGCAAGGGCAGAGGGGCTGTCCCCGGCGGGCGAGGAGGGAGGCACCGGGCGGGCGGCGGGGCCTCGGCGCAAGAGTCCCGAGCGAGACTTCAAAGCAGGATCCCGGCGCGGTCCCGGGGTCCCAGCGGCCGGGCGGATGGGAAGCCGCGTGCCAGCGGCGTCTCTCGCGGCGCTGCGACCTCGGCAGGGCAAACCCGGCCCCTAACCCCACCCCAGCCGGGGAGGACCGGCCGCCGGAGGCGACCCGCCCAGAGAGCGTGGAAAAGGCGCGCTTGGCAGCGGCCAAGTCCCCACGGAAACTGGACTGGGTCCGGGCGCCGGAGGCACGGGAGTGCGAGAGAGGGCGGCGGCCCCCCGAACCCTCGGGGCCCCCAGCTTACCCGGCCGTTGCGGTCGGTCTCCCGCACCTCCTCGGCGCGCGGCCCCCGCTGCACCAGCGTCCTCAGCAGCCCCACGTCGTTGGCGCTGGCGGCGCGCAGAAGGGTCGCCGCCTCCGGGACGCCCTCCGGGACGCTCGCCACGCTCCCCGCGCCGCACTCCTCGCCTCCGGGAGGGTAGAAGGAGTCGTCCGAGGCGACACTACGGGTGTCGGGCAGGCGCGAGAAGTCCTCGTACTCCTCGTAGTCCTCGGGGTCCTCCCGGGCCTGCGCGTCCCGGGGTGGGGACGGCGGCTGCGGGGACACACAGCGCGTCCCGCCGCCCTCCGGCCCGGGCCCGGCCAGCAGCACCATGCTGGCGGCCGGAGCGCGGGCCGGGGGCCGGGGCACGAGACGGGAGACCCGGCCGCGGGGCGCGCACGGAGGTCACCGCCTGCCCCGGGCGGCCCCTAGAAGCCGCGCTCGGCGCGCTCCAGCCCGGCGGGAACCAGCGCGGGGCGGCGGTGCTCGGAGACTCCGCGCGGCCGCGGCTGCAGAAAAGCCCCTGGGGGTGGGAGGAGCCGGGTGCTTTCCGCCGAGGCGGGCGGCGCAGGGGGCTGGCCGGGCCGCCGCTGGCGGCCGCAGAGGGGAGGCGCGCGCCCCGCCGCCCCGCCCCGAGTTGGGCGCCGGCGGGAGCCGCGGGCAGCGGCCGCTTCGCCCCGAGCGGAGGAGACGTCGCGGTGAGCCCGAGGCGACAAGTAAGGAAGCCGGACGCCCCGCCCCTCGCGTCGTGGGCCCCCCGGGAGGAGGGAGAAGGAGGGGCGTCCGGGGTGTGGGGGTGCTTCCCGCGGCGGGAACACGCAACCCGCGAGGGCCGCCGCCTGCCGGGGCGTCAGGCCTCGGGGCCCAGGCGGGGGGCGTTTCTGGGCGTCGGGGGCGCAGAGCCCACCGCGTCCCCTCCCCGGGCGCCCTCGCCAGTCCCGCACGGGGCCGCAAGGCCGGGGTCCCGGGGGCGCACGGGCTCGGAGGGCCGGTGGGAGCGCGGAGGTGGGGTCCAGCCAGGGGCCCCGGCCCGGCGTGCGGGGCGTGCGGGGAAGAGGCGTGCGCGGATCCCGCTCGGCTCGGGACGCGCGCTCCGGCGGCCGCGAGGAAGCCGCAGGCGGGACGGGCCGCCCCACGCCGCGCCCGCGCCCCGCAGACCCCGAGCCCGCGGCGGCTTGCGGGGACTCCTAGGAAGGCGACCCTGGCGCGGCCTCCGGGAGGAGCCTCGGTGGGAAGAGGGGGCTGCGGGCGCGCGCAGGGGGTTCTCTCCTCCCCTCCCCCGGCCTGAGTCCGGGGCCCCAATCTCCGACGGTCACACACAGCCCCGCGCTGCCCGGGCCGAGCTTGACCTTTCGGGTTTGGGGGCTGAAGATTCGCCGCGCGGAGAAGCAGGGTCCGCGGACGGTCAGACGTCGCGGGGAAGACTGAGGACTCGCGGCGGGGCGCCCGGCGCCGGGGTAGGGGTACTGCATCTTTTGGGGGGAGACGGGGAGCGGGGTCAGTCGTTTACGAAACTTTTTTAAGTTTGAGAGTCCAACTTCGCCCCTCCAGGCGCGCGCGCTCACGCACCCTGCTGGCCGCCGGCTGGGGTGCCCGCGCCCCTCACCTTCCCCCTGGTACCGGGACTTTCCTCAGAGACCAGGAATCCCCCCGCTGTGCGCTGCCTGTTTGTTTGCTTTCCACAGTGAGTGAAACCATCAGGTGACTGTCTTTCTCTTTCTGCCTTTCTGACTTGGCATCTTCCCCTCAAGATCCATCTGTTCTGTCCCCGAAGACGCTACTTCGTCGTTGTGGGTAGCTGAGTCGTGTTCCACCAGCAGAGACTCCAGTTTCCTCACCCAGTCACGCACGCAGGCTTGGTCGTTGTGGACATGGGGCGCTGGCATCTTTTTGTGCTCCTGTTTTCATACTCCTGGGTAAAAACCTAGCAGTGGCAATGTCAGAGGATTTCCGTTTTCTTTTCTTTTCTTTTTTTTTTTTTTGAGGGGTCTCCATTCCGTTTTCCACAGATGCTGCCCAGTTTACCTTCCAGCCACGCTCTCAAAGGCAGCTTCCCCGCCACGCCCTCCCATCGCTTATTTCTAGTCTTTTCCAGCGAGGCTCTTCTCACCGGGGTGAGGTCATAGCTCAGTGTGGTATTTTGTTTTTAAAGATTCATTTATGCATGCATACAAGAACTGGGGTGCAGGCCAGAGGCGTGGGGTGGTGAGAGGATTCCCCAGAGACAGAGTGGGGAGCAGAACAGGTGGATCCACTGAAATCCACTGCTGAGGGGAGCAGCGGGGAGACAGGAGAGGTCTGCTGCGCCCTGTGGGAAGCTCCCTGGCCGGGGATCGAACTCGTGCTGCGGTGGCTGCGGACAGCTTCACGGTGCTGAGATGTAACCCCTGCGTCACCAGGGAGGCCCTCAGTGTGGCTTTGATTTGCCTTTCTCTTTCGCATCTTTAACTCAAGCATGGGGGATAAGGGACATTGTGGAATCAGAGGACCTGCCACCCCCTTCTCTGTGCCCTCGCCCTCCTTCCCTTCCATTTTGACCCTGGGCCTGCAGTGGACAAAGGCAAACCCGGAGGGAACAAAGCTGGGGGGACACAGCCACTGGGACAGGCTGGAGCACCCCAGGCCCTTGAAGGCAGGCTGAGGAGCACAGTGGGGACACTGTCCAGGGGCAGGTGGGGTGCGGCAAGGTGGGGACCACCTTGAGCCCCAACTAGTGCCCGCCGGCCAGCCAGAGCACGGCACCTGGACCCCCAGGGAGGGGCTGGGGAGGCGATACCTGCTGAGGCCTGTCCCTGCCTGATCTAGCAATGAGCTCGAGCCACAACTTCCTTCTGTACTCGGGGCTTTCTGAAGCCCAAAATAACCCAAATCATGGTTTGCTTTTACCTTTTTGTCTGGTGACTAGCCAAATTTACATAAATTCCCACTGGGAATTTCCCCTTTCAAGGTTCCTGAGCCCAGTCAAGTGAAAACGGGGGATTTACAGGCGCAAGAGCCCCGCGCGCTCCCCAGGCAGAGCTCGGTCTGCTGGCCCTCCGCTCGCTCCCCCAGGCTGGACTGCAGTGTACGCACTCGTGATCAGATGCCCAGTGCCGCAGTGCCCGTGGGCAGTCTGTTCAGCAGGTGCAGCACCTTGTGTCCTTTTCTGGCGTCCCCGGCTCTTCATCACCCAGCCCCTCCACCCGGAGATTCAGACTATCTTCAGAGCTCACCACTTCCTCCTTTCCTTCCTTAGAAATGTGGCTTCAAATAGCACTGGGATGGTTATGTCCTTTAAAGATAAACTTCTGGAACATTCTGCTCCAAATAAGAACCAGTGCCTTGTGACCCGAGCTGACCATTCCTCACTTTTAGAAATGCACCCCTGGGCCTCCCTGGTGGTGCAGGGGTTAAGTCTCAGCACAGTGAAGCCACTGCAGCAGGAGTTCCATCCCCAGCCAGGGAGCTTCCCACAGGGCACAGCAGACCCCTCCTGTCTCCCCGCTGCTCCCCTCAGCAGTGTACTTCAGTAGATCCACCTGTTCTGCTCCCCGCTCTGTCTCTGGGGAATCCTCTCACCCACCCCCCACACCTCTGGCCTGCACCCAGCTCTTGTATGCATAAATAAATCATAAAGAAAAAAAGAAACGCACCTCTTTTACCACAGCAGAGTCTCAACATCTCTGAAGGATTGCCTTTTAAAAATCACAAATGGAGGCGTCTGTATTTTAGCAAAGTCAACATTTATCTGCACGCAAACTCTGCATCAGAAGGAGAAAGCTGTCCATCCCCGTACCCCATGGCGGCAGTCTCAGGGCAGCTCTTAAATCAACATTTGCAGAAGTGGTGTGTTTCTCTAAGTACATTTGGTTTCCATGAAGTACTTTATTATTTTTGAAAGTTTTTATCTATATAGAATTGCATGATTTGTTGCTTTTGTTGAATCATTTGGTCCATCCTTTAAAAGTCATCCAGCCTAGCTCAGCTGCAGTCTGAGAGGCCACCTACCTCTAACACCTGCAGAAGGAGCCTCTCGAAATTGCTAGTGGCCACTCGAAAGACTGAAAACATTTACTTTTAAAGACAGGGAATACGGACTGCACCTATCATGGGTCCCCTCCTCCCCCCCCAAAAAAAAAATTGTAAAGACAAAAGTGGTGGAGCCATCCCCCTTTATAGATGACCGGGTCACACCTCCCAGCTAGGAGGACTGAATGGGGTCGTGCACCTGCCTGGCCCCAGCACCAAGGTCAACTTTCGCTATTACTAAAGCTGAAATGTTGGTTCAGCCGGGGGTAGGAGCTGACTGAGCTCAGAGACCACCTTCCCCGCTGCCCAGGTGGAGCCAAGTTCTAGATTTTGAACATCTGTTCCTAGGGATAGGATCTTCATCTCCATGAAATGGTAGGAATTTTAAGGTTTTTTAGGGAGCCCTGTATGCTGTGAAAAGCTATTAAGAGGCCATTCCAACAGAAGGTCCTCCAGGGCAAACACCTCATACTGCCCTCCGCTCACACCCTAGAATAGAATAATTTATTATCCTGCTTTACTGTCATTCTGGGAAAACTCTTCCTTTTTTCTGCTGCCTTCCTTGTTATTCCTTGAGTTCACCAAACGCAAGGACCAGGCCTCAGACGCAGCATCTCAGAGAGTGTCTAACCAACTTGGTCAATAGAAATAAATCCCTGGTCAAAACCAAAATTCATCCAAATAGATTTATTTGGATGAACATATAACATATGAAAAACAAATCCCCTGTCCAAAACAAAATTCATCCAAACAAATTTAGAGCTCTGACGGGCTCTATTAAGGGATTTGTAAATTGATCCACACCCCAGTAACAAGGAGCCAGGCCTCCAGATGTGCCCAACATGGAGGCTTTTTGAAGAAAGGTGGGACAAGAAGAGGAAAGAGAGGCGACTTTCAGGCCTCCCTGGCACAGGGGTTAAGACTCAGCACTATGAAGCTATCAGCAGCCACTGCAGCACGAGTTCGATCCCCGGCCAGGGAGCTTCCCACAGGACGCAGCAGACCCCTCCTGTCTCCCCGCTGCCCCCTCAGCAGTGGATTTCGGTCGGTCCACCTTTTCTGCTCCCCACTCTGTCTCTGGTGAATCTTCTCACCCACGCCTCCGGCCTATACCCCAGCTCTTGCATAAATAAAAAAAATAATAAATCTTTTTAAAAAGAGAGAGAGATTACCTTGGGCAAAGCCAGCCTCCCTCAGGGCAAGGCGGGGTCTTCTCGCCCAGATGCCAGTACTAGCCGTGGCTGCTGCTCTCCCGCCTTTGTGGACCCACCCAAGGGCGATACAAAGGAGAAAGATCCCAGAAAGTCAGCCAAGAAAGACCAAGACCCAGCGAACAAATCTGGGGGTAAGGCCAAAAAGAAGTCCAGAGGCAAAGCTCAGGACCAGCTCAGTAACCCCGTCTTGCTCCACAAGACCACACGACACGCTGGGGGAGTTCCCACCTGTCCACTGTCACCCCAGCCTGGTGACTGCGAGTGCAGCTGGTGGCCCCGGCAGGGCAGCCCCTCACGCAGCCGAGGAAGGGTCTTAGCCAGCTCGTCTCAAGACACAGCACACGAGAAACTTGCGCCAGACCTACCGAGGAGGGGATGCTCCAGCTGTACGCTTTGAAAAGTAGAACGCTTACAGCAAAAAACAAAAATAGAAAAGCAGCTGATCTCACTCGCGCTGACCAGGTCAACCAAGCAGAGCGATGGGTTTCAAATTCCACTCTTGGGAGAGGCTGGCAGCAGTGAGGTTGGGGGTGGGGGTGGCATAAATGGCTCCAGGTGTGCCCGTTGTTCCCTCATAAAGGGGAGACGGGTGGGTGGCAATGCCCGCGGCTGCCCCGGGCCCGTCTGTCTCTCGGGTTCAGGAGCAGGGCATGGGAACCGGCCTTTTCTTACACTTGCAAATCTTTGGATCTTTGGCAATTAAAAAAAAATTAAAAGACACAGCAGGTGAGGTTGGAAGGCGCTGGGCCTGGGGTGTGGCCAGCCGCGGCCGCAGCTCCTGAGGCCCGGGCCCCCCGGGAAGCCCACGCAATTTTGTGGCAACTACTCCATCCAAACTGCAGGGGGCGCCAGCGGGGCCTTGCTCATCAGTGTGGATGGGGAGGCTTCTAGAGGCATCTTGGGGGGTGGCTGAGCCCGATCCACATTTGGGAGGGAGAGGCCCTTTGGGGGTCTCAAAGGAAATCCTCTGTACCCCTCTTTGTTCTGCTAGGCTGACCAATAAACAAGCAGGACAAAGTGATAAAGGACTGAAACAGCTTTTGATGAGGGGTGCACGCGCGCGCGCGCACACACACACACACACACACACACACACACACACCCCAACACAGCCAGCTGACTGATCCCATGGGGCTTCAGATGTGTCCTAAGAGGCTTAGCTAAGACAGAAGGCCTTCAGGGCAGCTGAGGGGGAAGGCCCAGCCCACTCAGAGATGCAGATTTAAGCTCTGACTGTCCCCTGGGAAGAGAAAGCTCAGGGCTCCCCAGAAGACACCCACATAAAAGTTTACAAGTAAATCGTTTGTTCAAGAGACTCCCACCCCAGCCTTCAGCGGCCCTCCCATGAAATCTACTTTTGCCACAAAGACATATTTAGGGGTGGCAGATTGATGCTCCCCTACACCCACACGCGAGTTGTCACCCGTCACTCTCCCTGGGCATAAATTCAGTAATCAAAACAGTGACTAAACCAGAAGCTTTAAATTCTACTCCTGAGTCACGCCGCCCGGCTGATGTCTGCCGTTGGCCTGAGCCCGCCGGGTGGGCTTCGGGCAGACGTGTCTGGGGGACAGAGTCACGGACAGGGCAAGCCAGGCCTGCCGTGCAGTGCGACTGGGTCACTCATCCAGCAAGCCCAGGAAGCGGGAAAAACAAACTTTCCTCTGTGTGTGCTTGCTGGGGTCACCCTCATAGAACACCACCAAGCGGTAGGTCAGCAAAAAGATAATTCCTGATTCTGGAGGCCAGAAACCTGGGGCCCAGAGGCAGCCCCTCTCGCGGCTTGGGAGAGAACCTGGTCCGCCCGCCCTGCGCCTCTGGGCTCGGCTGCCTCCGCGAGTGGGAGACCCCGCACCGCCTGCCTCCGTCCCCACGCGCTGCCCGCCTGTGAGCCCCCGTTCAGGCCTCCCCTTTTAAGGACACGGTCATACCAGGTTAGGGCCCACCCTGTGACCTCACCTGAACTAGTTGCATCTGGAACAGCCCTGTTTGCAAATAAGTTCACCCTCTGAGGTTCTGGGGAGTAGGACATGCACACCTGAATTTTAGGGGAGCACAGTTCAACCCCTAGCCCCTGACCTCGGGTGCCTCTGTTCTGTTGGAGAGATACACAATCAGTAACAAATGCACGAAATACTCCGCACTCACCAGCACGGCCCAAGCCCAGGAAGACAGTGGGCATGTAATTTTGGGCCAGAGGCCTGGAGAAGGTTCTGCTGAGAAGGGAGTTGAATTAAGACATATTGAGTTTTACATTCAGAGGCCTTTCAAAGGCCAAAGAGTGTTTATTTGGCATCCAAGTGCTGGAGAGGCTTGGTGGCCCCTCGCCTCGCCTGAGCTCCTCAGAGGCCTGCCTGAGGGGCTTCTGCGAAAGGGGCAGAGCTGAGCAGTGATTTGTGGGGAGACCTAAAAAGGAAGCACACGTGGGCTCGCCGTCTCATTCCCTCACAGCTGCTGCAGCTGGGGGAGGTGCCCCCCACACCCCGGAGCGAGCCAGACGTCAGCAGGGGGTAACTGGACCTTCTCCCCTGCCCACTGTTCCTCTCCCTCTGTCACGCTGGTTAGAGCAACTTCTCCCCTTTTTGCTGCCCCAAAGGCCCTGACCTGCGTTTGTGGCCGCAGATTCGCCGACCCAGAGCCAGCGAGGGGCTGCGGAGCAGAAGGACTGCAGTCAGGCGCCCGGCTCGGGACAGACCTGCACTGGGCACCTCAGAGGGGCGGAGCGGGCTCACGGCTGCACGTGGAGGAGGCCGCCCCGTCCAGCGAGAGCACCTGCTCGCCAGCCCGGGCCGGTGACCCTGGACAGCTGCTCGCTGGCTCACTGGCTCCTCGGAACAGTCGCCCGTTGGCTGAGCGCGAAGCCCTTGGTCCCGCTCCCGCAGGACAGGATGCGGCTTCTCTGTAATGGTGGCCGGTTCCGTTTTTCAAATGCTGCACAAATGCCCCCTTCTCACAGACGCGAAGGAAGTGACCACGCACTGGCAGGGTCCCCAGCACCTCCTGGCCCCATCCGAGGGGTGCCCCGCACCCCTCTGTCCAGTCCCAGGAGCTCTTCTCTGTCCCTGCCGCAGCCCCAGCTCCAGCACTGCGGGGTGAATGGGGTGAACGGCCGGTTCACGGCCAGCGGTGGCCTTCTCAGTGTCCGCCACCCGTGAAGCCCTCCCACCCTGTCCCCAAAAGCTCTCGCCTCCCCTCTGCAGAGACAAGGGGCTGATCTCCTGGGCATGAGCGCTGGCTTCCCCTCCAGGGCCCTAGATGGGATCTGCTGCATCCCTGGCCTCTGCCACCGCAAGAAGCCCCCTCCCCATCACCCCTCCCCCAACCTCCAAATACTCCCGAAACCTGCCCATCCTGCCCGACCAGAAGCCACAAGCTCCTGCATTCCAGACTCCAACTCAACGCCCCCTGCAGTGTCCACAGAGCCCTCCCACCCCCCCAACCTGCTGACCTCAGGGACCGCCCCTTGAAGCCTCTTGAAGTCTGCTCCCTGCCCTTCCACAGCTGTCAGGGAACAGACTCTCTCAACAGTTCGCCAGAACATTTACTATTTTATCCTTGCACCAGAAATACCCCCGGTTTACCACCATCAACCCCCAACATTCTATTCTTCCCTCGCCTCCTCTGGCGATACTCAGTCAACTGGCTGAGCAAAGCAGAGGCACAATCAGCATCTCAAGACGCCCTTGTTAGTCCAGGGTCCCTGCCCGATGAGGAGAAGAAGGAGGTGGGAGGGGAGGAGGAAGAGAATAAAGACAACAAGAATAAGATGAAAGAAAACAAAAGTGCACCCACAAGAGATTGGATAGTGGTGTGGTACATTCATATGGTGAAGCACTATGCTGCCAGGAAAAGGGATGGCTATGATCTACTCAACAATATGAGTGGATGCCACCAAAATAATGGCCCAAAAGGAGCCAAACACAAAAGAGCACATGCTATAGAACTCCATTTGCAGAAAGGTTAAAATCGGGCAAAGCTAATCTTTGGTGGAGACCAAGAGAGCGTCAACCTCTGGTGAGAAGGAAGGACAGTAGCTGGAAGTGTTACCGGAACCAAGCTGCCTTAGCAGTGGGAGCCTGCAGGAGCGGTGGGGCCTCTTATCCCGCTGCTCCGGAGTCAGTTACGGCCATTGCTTCTGCCCAGTAACTGCTGTTTTTTTTGTACGGACCAATCAGGTGCTAGGAGCTGATGGGTGGGTCCAATCAGCTCCAGGATTGAACATGGTCCAATCAGACTTAGGGATGGTGCTGGGGAGAGGATATAAGCCAGGACTGGAGGGACCGAAAGGAAAAGAAGGAGGAAAAGATTGGACCGAAGAGGAAAAAGAAGGAGAAGAAGAGGAAAAGAAGAAGAAAAGATTGAACCGAAGAGGGGGGAAAAGATTGAACCAAAGAGGAGAAGACACGACACGACCAGCCCCCAGGAGAAGAAAGAGACGGTTCCAGACTCCGGAGAGAGAAGAGAGAAGTCAGCTCCTGGCCTCTGGGAAGAGAAGAGAGAAGAGAAGAAGCCCCAGCAGCCGCCTCCGAGCAGGAAGAGAAGCCGAGGGCTCTGCAGAGACGGGGCCTCCGGTCCTGTCTGACGCAGCCTGAGAGGAGCCCCAGGGGCCTGCGCCTGGTGTCTCAGAGGCCTGTGTGTGGGGTCACCCAGCGCCTCCCAAGGAGCTGCCGTCCCCGCTGCGTTCTGGGCCAGGCGGCCGCCACCTGAGGCTGCAGCGAGCTCTGTTTCCCCCATTTGTACAATAAACCCCGTGTTTGCTGCTGTTGTTCCTGCAGCCTGAAGTTTCCTGCAATTGTGCGCGCGGGTGAGACCCGCAGACAGTGCCCTGTGCTCTCATCAGGCGCTGGCCTTGGTTGTGTTTGGCCTTTTGGCCTTTTGGGGCATTTTGGTGGCTCTTGCCGCAGAGCCTTGGCATTTGAGCCCCGTTCTGCCTGATTTCAGTTGGCGACCACGAAGGGACTAGACACCCCTTCTGCCCGATTTCAGAAGGGGACATCCCGAGAAATGACTACTATACAGATGCAGTCACTGTGGGGTAACTCATCCATCGATACGCTTGCAATTTTTCTCCTTGTATGCTACACTTCAATAAATTTCTTAAAAGCCAAGCACTTTTTAACTTGGTAGAGTATTTAACCCTTCTGTGGAGGGTTATTCCTACCTAGGGATAATCTAGGGGTGGCAGCCCCTGCCTTTCAAGATTGTAATACAAGACTGAGAAGAGAAACACCTGGAAAAGATTGAACAAGAGAGTCACAGTTGAATAAATACTTAGTTAACATTAGCTGTTGCTAACTGGCACGCATAAAGATTTGTGAAAGATAAACCGGAACTCCAGCTCTCCAGCTCTGTCCTGCTCCAGAAACCTCTTTGATATATGTGGCTGGAGGCCCCACCCCATCAAAGGCCTCGTCCTAGCATCCGCCTCCCCCAGCCTCCCAGGGAGAAGGGGATTCCCGCTCCGGCCACCAGTGGAAAAGGGGCCTCCCCTGGACCTGAAATTCTGGACAGTTCCTCTGAGGACTCACACTTGGGGCATTTCTCCTAGGCTCTGCAGCTCAGCCTTACTCATCGATTGTTTTCCCCACATTCCTCACCGCCAGAGCACCCACAAGGAATGCCCACCCAGCGTGGCCCAGCCCCTGGCTGCACATCGTAACACAAAGAATGACCCTGAGGCTGAAGGTGTACCCACCACACCACGCCCCCAGGCCGAAAACATCCACACTGTTCTCCAGGCTCAGCCTCAGAGCGAGACCCGGGCCCAGGCTTAGGAAACACAGGCGCATCCTGTGAGCAGTGAATTGTCCTTCAGATACTGTTTACTCTTAAGCCCCAGCTTCTCTGGAGATGGGAACAACCCTAAGCCTCTGCAACGTTTTGCTAATGAGAATGGAATGAGCTGATTTATGTAAAATGCTGAGAACAGCGCCTGGCGTGTGACAAGCGCACAGTGTGAGAACAGCGTGACGGCTGCTGTTTCCAGAACTGGGCACACTGTTTCTCCAGTACAACCGTCCAAAGGATGATCCGCGGCCGCCTCTGCACTGAACCATCTCCAAATATGCCAGGTTCAGGAAGCGAGAGCTGGAAAAGCAGCATGGAGCCTGGGAGAAAACTAGCCACCGAGAGCCAGGCACAGCTCGGGAAATTCAAAACTCAGAGCAGTGGAAGACGGTCAGAGATGAGGCAAGGATGTTGTCACGTGCTGCCAAGCCTGGAGGCCACCAGGTGCACAAAACCCAGGCACTGGTGGACCCAGCTGGGGTCGCCTCCACGAAGCCCAAGGCCACGCTGCAGCCTCAGCAGCTGGGGCAGCAAAGTCCCAACCATCGACAGCTGTCTCTTTAACAGCCGCAGAAGTGCATCCACTGGGATCTTGCCAGCTGTTCAGTGGGACAGTCACTTCCAGTCTGCTTGTCTTCTTGTGGCTGAGACAGGAGCACAGGAATAACAAACATAGCAGAGCTTCTAGACCCTTCCAAACTTCTGCAAGCACAGGCTGTCCCTGGAGTAGCCAACGCCCCTCCACCATGATGCATGGAAGCCCCACTGAATTCTACCTTTGGCTATGAGTGGGGATAGCTGACTTTCTGGAACTTTCCTCCACCCTTGCCAATCTCTTCGGGGCAACCTGATCTTTGCTGCCACAGGAGCTGCTTCCCACTCTGAGGGCAGGCGAGCCCCCCCCACCCCCCCCACCCCCGCCATGCACAGCTCTGGTCTCAGGAGTATTCCATCTCGCAAACTTTCCAGGCCCAAAACCACTTACTGGGCTTCAACCCTTTTGGGTATATGCCATGAAATGTTCACAATCCAACTTAAAAGTCTCCTCGGGCAGAAGCATTCTTGATGAGTCCAGCTCAGCTCCTGGTTGTCCTTAGAAGTTGACAAGTAGCCCCCCCATCCACAGGTGTCCATGACTGGTCTTCTCCACGGGGAGCAACCCCTGCTGAGACCTTCTCCCAGCTCGTTCTACCCGCAAGACGCTGCAGCGGTCTCCACCTGCGTCACGCGCTCTTATGTTATGGGTTGACCGTGTCTCCCCAAAAAACATGTTGAAGTCTTCCTCTCCGCATCTCCTTATCTGGAAATAAGGTCCGTGAAAATGTAGCTAATAAAGACGAGGTCACACTGGAGGAGGTTGGACCTTACGTAACTGGTGTTCCTTTAAGAAGAAAGAGACGCACAGGGGGAGTCAGGTGACTCCAGGGCGGACTCGGAGGGACGCAGCTGCAGCAAGGAGAGTGGCATGTAGGCCAGGCCAGAGGTTGCACAGGCACGGGAGGATGAGGTTCCAAAGAGATCGTGGCCGGACTGCCACCCTGACTTGACTTCTCACCTCCAGAAAGCCGAGACAGTACATTTCTGCTTTGAAGTTACCTGGTTTGTGGTGCTTTGTTCCAGCAGCCCCAGCAACCAACATGCATGATCACACACAAATTGCAACATCCTGAATGTGCAGCGCGGAGGCTCCACACATCCTCGTCTGTTTAAACAGTCAAGTGCTGATGAGCCTTGGTGTCTCTCCAGGGCCACCGCCTCAACCAAAAGGGCACTCACATCCTTGTCTAGAAATACATCCTTGTATATGACATAAATATATGTGTCTATGCAATACGCCCAGTCTGTTCCCTTCAAACCCTTGTTAAATTCCTCATGGAATTATTTATATACCTCTCAAGGCTTTGAAAAATTTAGATCAAATCACCTACCCAAAAAAGGGTAATACAAACATTTGTAAATAAGAAAAATTTTACACCAAGGAACTGCCCATTTCCAAAAAGGAAGCAATTTAAGAATAAAAACAAATGCTTCATCTACAGACAGCCCGACTCAGAAGAGCCGACTTCCTAATTCTCTGCTTATAGGTTAGGGGGGGAAATTAGACACTGAAGTCAGAGACAAAAAAGGAAGAAACCCAGAGAAGCGGGAACCGACCTCAGTTACGTTCCTTGAAATCACACAGTTTCCTAGCTATGTCAGGTCAGCAAGTGCTGTCTTTTTTTTTTTTTAAAGACTTATTTACTTACGCATACAAGCTGGGGTGCAGGCCAGAGGTGTGGAGCGGCGAGAGGGGTCACCAGAGACAGAGCGGGGAGCAGCACAGGCAGATTGATGGAAACACACTGCTGAGGGGAGCAGCGGAGCAGACGAGGCAGGAGAGGTCTGCCGCGCCATGTGGGAATCTCCCCAGCCGGGCTTCGATCTCACGCCGCTGCTGCGCCACAGCTGCTGTGCCACCAGAGAGGCCCAGGTGCTGTCTCTTTAAAGGCAGGCGACATTGGGTGGGGAAGGAGTCAGTATTGCCATTGTATCTGGGTCCCACGGAGCCACGGGGGAAGGTGGGAGCATGCTGGAGGTGTGTCAGGTGCTCACCCAGGCGAGCTCCAGCCTCTTGAGTGCAGGACAGAGACCCCGACAGACATCCCCTGAGGCCGAGCAGGGCTGAGGGCAAGTTCTCGCTGCTGGGAACAGCATGGTGACCTTCAGAGGTTGCTCAGGCCGGCCCAGGCCACGAAAGGGGAAGGGCGTCCCCTTGGACTTTCTTTTTCTTCCCCTTTCACTGTTAAAAGATATTTTTTTTGAAATGGGGCCTCCCTGGTGGCGCGGGGGTTAAGCGCCGCGCGGTGGGGCTGCAGCATGAGTTGGATCCCTGGCGGGGAGATTCCCACATGACGCAGCAGACCTCTCCTGCCTCGCCCGCTGCTCCCCTCAGCAGTGTGTTTCCATGGATCTGCCTGTTCTGCTCCCCACTCTGTCTCTGGTGACCCCTCTTGCCGCCCCACGCCTCTGGCCTGTACCCCAGCTTGTAGGCATACATAAAAATCTTTAAAAAAAACTATTTTAAAAAAAGATATTTAAAAAAATAAAGTAAAATCATAATTCATACAGCTCTAACAGTGTAGTTTTTGAAGATCTTATTTAACAGATGAAGAAATCTGACAGATGTTCCAACCCTTTTAAAGGCGATCTGAGACTGAGCATGTATTAGATGAAGGAACCGAGATGAATGTGCAAATGAAGCCAAACGGGTTTCGCCAAGGGGAGGGGTGGGGAAGAGTTAATTGAACCTCTTCGGAGCAGGACAGATCTGCATGTCTGTAAACTAGAATCCTCTGACCTCCCTAAACCGGGTGAGGAGAAGCACCCACACCCGAGAGTCACATCCACAGAAGCTGTGAGTGGGGCCTCATTGGAAACAGGGTCTTTGCAGGTGTAAGCAAGTTAAGATGCGGTCACCCTGGGTGAGCCCGAAATCTAATGCAACTGGTGGCCCTATAAGGGGGAGATTTGAACACAAGGATAACATACAGCGGAACATGGACTTGCTGTCACATTAGTGTTCCCAGTCCCCAGCATCTAAACTTGACAATGGGGGCCTCCTTCGTGGCGCAATGGGTTAAGCGCAGCACTGTGGAGTTGTGGGCCACTGCAGCACGAGTTCAATGCCCAGCTGGGGAGATTCCCACCTGGCGCAGCAGACCTCTCCTGCCTCACCCGCTGCTCCCCTCAGCAGTGGATTTCGGTCGATCTGCCTATTCTGCTCCCCACTCTGTCTCTGGTGAACCCTCTCACCACCCCACACCTCTGGCCTGCACCCCAGCTTGTATGCAAACATAAAATAAATATTTAAAAAAAATAAACTTGATGATGGGCTTATTCCTTTTTTTCCCCTATTTATAGGGGATACCCCAACTCTCCTCCCAGGGAGACCCCCCCTAACCCGGGGCCCAGGCCTGATGCTGGTACTGAACCTGGATCCTTGCACTTGGGGTTCTGCCAGCCCACCAGGGGCCAGCATGTCCCTGAGCCCACATTTGTGCTGAGGCTGTGGCTGCTGGGCTTCAGTGCTCCCGGTGGGGTGTGGACTGTCCCCACCAGCAACATTTTGCTTGCTGGAGACACGGGTCTATGTCCAGACAAAGGACTGACAACAGCATTTCAATCCGCAGCTTCATTCACAGACCGAAGACCACCCATTTCCCTACTTTGGTTTTATATTCATTCAAGAAAATCAGAGTGGTGGAGATTCACAAGATAACTCTTGCACCTCTGAAATTCATCGCTAGTTTATTCCCATTAAGCTCCTCCTCTGATGGAAGATTTGGTGGGGGCGGATGTCAGACTATGGATGGCAGGCCTGAAAGCGATCGCACTAATCTACTGCTATATTTGGAAAATTAAAAATATGTATTTATTTTGCAATACAAATGATGACAAGTCTCCCAAAGAGTAGAGATGAGCAGACGATAAAGCAAGGGCCCCGTTAGCAGAAACTCCTGTGTTAAAGTCACGCATGCGTTATGTTTACCTGGACCATGAAACCCAATTTATTGTCCTGTTTCCTCCGGCACAGTAGGTGAGTTTTCTGTTTCTTTTTTTTTTTTTTAAGATTTATTTACTTATGCATACAAGCTGGGGTGCAGGCCAGAGGTGGGGGCGGTGAGAGGATTCACCAGAGACAGAGTGGGGAGCAGAACAGCTGGATCTACTGAAGTCCACTGCTGAGGGGAGCAGCGGGGAGACAGGAGAGGTCTGCTGCAACCTGTGGGAAGCTCCTTGGCTGGGGATCGAACTCGTGCTGCAGTGGCTGCTGATAGCTTCATGGCTGAGATTTAGCCCCTTGTACCACCAGGGAGGCCTTACTAACTTCTTTTTCTCTTGAACAGTTGAAGAAGACTTTAAACCTTTGGGGCATCATATGTAGTTTCATATGTAGTTTCATCATATGTAGTTTCATGCAAAAGGATGAAATAGCCTCCCTCTTAAAGTGGAGTTCCAAAAACGTAATAGAATTTTGACAGACGTGTTTGATTCAAAGGATCTTTGAGTCAAAATATTTTAAGAGGACATTTTATCATGTTTTGTTAGTTCTGCTGAGGAGTTTTTTTGTTTTGTTTTGTTTTTGTTTCGTTTTTGGCTGTACAGAGGACTGGCCAGAACTAGAACATAGTATCAGCAAGCTACAAAAAGCTGAAGTGTGGTCAGCTTTTTCCATCGCCAAGATTAAAGCCCACAACAGCCAACCTCCCCGCCGTGGAGAAACTCACATGAAAATCCGTATTCCCAGGCTGCCAGTTTCCTTTGGAAAAAGATGCTAAGAAAGAAATCGAGATAGTAGTTGAAGCCACCCGATTTTTCAATCAAATGATTAAACGAACTTAGGACATCAAGCCTCGGTTTTTGCCTCTTCCCTGCGGCTTGTGACGGCTAAACCAGTCGAGGAAAATGAGCGTGAGAACTGGATCAGGCCCATTCAACATACGCTGGAAACGCACTTTTCTCGCATGATGTATTTGAAATACGAAAATTCTCCAAAGTCAGTTCCCAGATGGGAAAAGGCGTCACGGACGTTGCTATCTTGGTGGAGGCCCTGAAAGGTTGGGCTTTGCAGATGCTGAGTGACAACTGAAGAAAAGCATTCATTTCTAGAACATCTAGGTAGTGCACATCCACAGTCTTTCAAAACCCGCCCAAGGCTGGGTGAGAAACCTCAGTCGGGTGCAGTGGCCAGTGACAGGAGGCTCTCGGTCAGCCCGGGCAGTGCTCAGCCGCCCACAGGCCCAGCTCCCTTGGGAGCGCAGACAGCACATGAATAAACAGCTCACTGGAGCCATAAGCAGGCGCCTGTTTGGGGGAGACTGGAGAGAGACCCCACAATGTGAGCATCTTCAGTAGTAGCTTTCACCGAAGTTCACGGTACTTGACAAGAGTATTTTAAAGTTTGAACACGTCCCCTTCACCGAAACATTTGCTCCCAAACCAAGCCACGGACGTGGGAATCAGCTATGATCGTGTTTTCATAAATGTTTCCAGCTGAACACTTTCAGAGACCAGGGTCTTGAAAACAATTTCATGGAAAACAGATATTTGAAATTAGCGTGTGCATGGACTGAATTTGGGAACTATTTTCTAGATGAAAAACATCCCCTTCCAGAGCTTATCAAGAAGTTCCCTTCCCCCCCAAATCCCATCTGTGCTGGAAAACATCTAAGAAGAAGTTTTGAAGTTGGGGCTTTTGCCAAAGATAACTTCCCGAAAACCCTGGCAGAGCCCTTGGAGGGGCAGCCGAGAGCAGTGCAAGAGTTTCCTTCTGCCACACAAGGCCAGCCATTTGGGGGAGAAGGTGACCCCACAGCCAGTTCTGGGCTCTGTCCATCAGCACAGTGCCCAGTCTCACCATTGGTCCCAAGGTAACACAATGAAGAAACCATCCAACCGAGTGACCCTAGACTTCCTGGGGGGTTGCAGGCAGACCTCCCCTGTCTCCCACTGGACATGGGGGAGTAGGTGACTGCCTTCCACAGGTCTGGGGGAGAACGGGCCTCAGGCTAGAACTGTCTGCGCAGAAGGGAGACAGCTGGGTCCCTGCATCATAGAACTGAGTCACTGCCTCCTCCTTCTGGGACTCTGCCACCCCCAGATTTCCATTACGGGAGCCCCTGAAGCCCCACTGTCACTGAAGCTGGATTCCGAATGGTTGGCCACATGAGGAATCGTTGCTGAATGGGAACCTGGTGCAGGAGGTGGGCTTGGCAAGGCCCAGAGCCAGAACAGGCCGGAGAGCTGCAGGGACTCCTGGAGTCCCGTTTGGGAGCTGCCAGTTCTTGTTGCGTGTTTGCAACGTGTTTCGTTAAACTGTTCAGTCACATACTAGGAAATAAGCATCTGCAGAGAGCTGAGGGCCCTTGGTAGGACATGTGCTGGGATATGTTGGCCAAGTCTTGTAGTCTTCTGTATGGTTTTAAAAAAACAAACAAAGGCAACTTGGGATGAAGACAGCCGAGTGGGATTCAGAACAGAAAAGCTTTGTCAATCAAGACAAGGTCTTAATTAACTGCTTAACTGCTACCATCAGTTTGGACAGTTTTTAGGTAAGCGTCCCTCCCTAAAGCAGGGGGAAAGCGTTCTTATATCCCATTTCTGCCCATATATATTTGATTTTTCCTTACTGTGAACATGGAAACAAAACAATAAACAGACCAGATGCAGGGTGGACCACAGCGAATTCTAGAGCCCCCTTCTCCAGGCAGGACAAATGTCCCCTCCATGTTGACTACAGTTTCGTGTGAACTGACAGTTTTTTAAGGTGTCTTTAAGCACAAAAATATCATTTGTTTCCATTATAACCACGCCTTGGTCTGGTTTTGATCATATTATTTGTTTTAACGTTTCTAATAACATTCCAGGAAAACATGAATTTTCTTCTCAAAACAGGCATAAGGAAAAGAAAGTAGGGATAGATTTTGAAGTTTGAGAATTTTCTGCCAGAGACTCTGGAGGCAGAGGAAACTAAAGCTGTTCAGATTTATTGTCAAAGGGAGCCCAACCAAAAATAATTGAAAGATCATAGAACAGCAATGTTAACAGAGGAAGTAGGGAGGAATCTGATTTGCCACACAAAAAAAATCACTTTTATCTTTAACTTTTATAGAACTTGTCTGTTTTGAAAGGCAAGAGTAATTGAACAGCTTTCCATTTCTATCCGCCTTCCTGTCAAGGCTTTCAAAGTATGTTTTTCTAATGATGCTAACATAGGTACCTTGCTTCTCAGGAGCTCCTAGCAGCAGGGAGCATTTTGCAGATATTATCTCATTAGTCCTGTGTGTCCCCAGATACTTCGTGTGCATCATTCTCCCTTAGCAATGACTAAAACTCAAAGTGGAAATGACACCAACGGATTTTTTTTAAAAACTGCTGTATGTAAATATGTATACCTGTCGATTCCTCTGGGTTCTTGGCTGCAAACAGAGCTTCCCCAGCTGCTGGCTTAAGCAGAAAGGAGCATTATTAAAAGGCATTGAGGACCTCCTGGTGGCGCAGGGGTTAGGCCTGAGCACTATGAAGCTGTCTGCAGCCACTGCAGCACCAGTTCGATATCTGGCCAGGGAGCTTCCCACAGAGCGCAGCAGACCTCTCGTGTCTCCCCGCAGCTCCCCTCAGCAGTGGATTTCAGTAGATCTGCCTTTTCTGCTCCCCCCTCTGTCTCTGGTGAGTCCTCTCACCCACCCCCTACCTCCCCACACCTCTGGCCTGCACCCCAGCTCCTGCATGCATAAATACATTAAATTAAAAAGGCATCGAATGGCTCACCAAAATGCCTGAAGAGCTGGAGAGCCTGGCTCACAGGCAGGCCCCCCAAACCTCCTTGCTGCTGGGTTTTGCTGTTTAATACACTTTGTGGTCTAGAGCAGTGTTAGAGTTACAGAAATACTGAGTGTGCGGGACAGGGCCACCCGTGCCCAGTTTCCCCAATACTAAGACCAACACTGGGATCATGCATTGGTGACAAACCATGAACCAATATGGGGTTTGATTCAAGGGTCGGCAACCTGAAAAGATGGGGACTCTTGCCAGAAAGACTCGCCTCCCCCCCTGGGGACACACAGAACCGTATATGGGGTGGGCTAAGGAAGGGGTGAGGCTGGGGGGTTTGCATCCGCAGTGGTTCAGAGACACAGCAGGAGGGGAACTGGTATAACGCCCCTTTCTCTTCGAGTTTGTCTTGCCAGGGTCTGCGGAGGGATTCGGGTGCTTTTTACTGGATACGAGACACAGCCCCCAAAAGGAAGGAAGTGAAGGAAAATATAAAGAGCTGGGATTACCTCAAAATAAAAAGCTTCTGTACAGCAAAAGAGATAGTAACCAAAACAAACAGGCACCCTACTAATTGGGAGAAAATCTTTGCACACAATGCAACTGATCACAAAAGTCTACGAGGAGCTCACACAACTCGACAAAACAAAGTCAACAATCCAGTCAAAAAACGGGCAGAAGAGCTAAAAGACACTTCTTCAAAGAAGAAAAGCAAATGGCCAACAGCTATATGAAAAAATATTCAACATCACTCATAATCAGGGAAATGCAAATCAAAACCACGATGAGACACCACCTCACACCTGTGAGGATGGCACACATTAAAAATACAGGCAACAACAAATGCTGGAAAGGATGTGGAGAAAAAAGAACTCTCCTACACTGCCGGTGGGAATGCAAACTGGTCCAACCACTGTGGAAAGCTGTATGGCGGTTCCTCAGACTGCTAAAAATGGAGCTTCCATACGACCCGGCAATCCCACTTTTGGGAATCTACCCAAAGGACACAAAAACACTAATCCAAAAGGATACATGCACCCCTATGTTTATTGCAACACTGTTCACAATAGCTAAGATATGGAAACAAGCCAGATGCCCAAAAATAGATGACTGGATCAAGAAGATGTGGTCCATATACACAATGGAATACTACTCAGCAATCAAAAAAGATAAACACATGCAATTCGCAGCAACATGGATGGAGCTACAAGGATCATGCGTAGTGAAATAAGCCAAACAAGAGAGAAACACTCCATGAGGGAGGGGCAGGAAAAGGGCTCAAAATGGGGTAGAAAAGAGCACAAGGGACTGTGGTGGTGGTCACAGGTGAATCGGTGGTGGCTAACCCACGGGGAATACACACTAATGTACAAGACATAAATAACAATAAAAAAGAGGCGGGGCCTCAGCTGTCTCCTGCTGCCTCCACCCGGGGCTCCGCGGTCTGCGCCTGCTCAGCTGCAGCCTTGTCTTCAGGGGCAGAGAGGGGCGAGGGCTCTGTGGGTCAGTGGTCACTTTCACCTGGACGCCTCGGCCAGCTGCGGCTGTCTCACCCCGGTCAGCACGTTAGGGTCTGCGGGCCAGCCGAGCTCCCGGGCCCCTGACGGACACACCGGCCTTCGCCTCCGCTCGGACCCAGCGGTTTGCACAGGGTCTTGCGCTTGGCCAGCAGCCCCTCAGCCCCCCACTTCAGGCCGGCCTCCCCCGGGGTCACAGCGGCACTGTACGGTGAGCCCGCTCCAGGGCACTCTCTGGACCTGCTCAGCAGTTGACCCCAAGTGTCTCCTCCACGAGTCCACGTGTCTGCCCCAAGTACCGGCGAGTGACGCCAGAAAAGCAGGCGCCGTGGACCAGCGTGCGCGAGCTTTAACCACTGTCCTCAGGTTTGCGTCCCCCGCGGCGCTGCCCTTCGCCTGAGCCGGCCGGTGCTGACCTGCCCCGCCCCTGCGACCCCTCGGCTCTGGCCTTTGGTGACCTGGACCGTCTGGCGGGGCGGGCAGCTGCAGCAGGGCGCCCGCGGCACAACGCGCCCGGCTCTCAGGGTTAGGCGCGGCCCACGGAGGAGACCTCAGAGGCGGGCCCGCTGCCGCCACCTGCCCAGGCCCTGCGGCCAGCCCGGCCACCGCCCAGGGTGCTGACCCGACCGCCTGGCCCGGAAGGCACCGGGCTCTTTCCACGCGGGCTGATTCTTCCCCTGCCCCTTCCCCTGGGCAATGGGGGTTCCTGCGTCTATTTGCAGAGGAGCAGATCAGAGACCAGGAGGGGATGTGCCCGCCGTGTCCCCTCTGTCCCCTCCCTGTTTCTCCCGCAGGGGCAGCTCACCCCTCCTCCACCCTGGCCCCACCCGCACAGAGCGGCACACAGCAGACTCGGGGATGCACCCCGTGATGAGCCGCGCCCGTGGGGTGCGGCTGGAGAGCTGGGCACTGCCTGGAGGGGCTGACTGTGGCACCCCCAGGAGGCGCCAGGCCCGAGGGCCCCGGCCTGACCACGCCCCGCCGCACCGTTCTGCCTACGTGGCAGAGGCTGCTGTATTTCTCGGGTTGTACCCCGCAGAGGATGGAGGCTCTCCCGGGCCCCTCAAGGCAGGCGGTGGGGCTGACGGTGGCCCCCGGGAGGGAGGGCTCCCGAAGTGCAGGCGCGGCGTGTGGGCTGGTCCTCAGCAGCGGGCCTGGACCCGCCCAGGGCCGGAGACCAGCAGCGCGGGGCGCCCCGCCATTCCGCGTGGCCCCTCTTCCAGCCCAGACTGGGGGGGTAGCCGACTGGCCCCCTCGCTGCTGCTCGGAGCTCAGCTGGAAGTCCCCAGCTTGGGCACCTCCGCCGAGCTGTGGCCGCCCAGGAGCAGGTGACAGCTGACCCAGCAGTGCAGACTAGACGCAGCCAGGGAGGTGTGAGAATCCTCCAGGGAGCGGGAAGAGCGGACCCCCCCCCATCCCTGGAGCCGGCCCGGAGGGTCCCGCGCACGCACCTCCGCCCCCTCGCAGCGCCGGGGAGCACCGGAGCGCAGCCCCTTCCCCAGAACAACCTTGTGTAAGTCACCGACGCCCTGTCAGTGGGTGCCTCTCCAGCCTCGGCGTCTCCAGTCTGTGGGTGTCGGGTGGGGTGCAGGGTGATCCTCAAGCTCATGTTCACACGGCCCCCCACGCCCGCGCGTCCCAGCTCCCCGGAGATGAGCCGAGCGCGGGAGGCCGCTCTCGTCACCGCTGCGCAGCCCTGGCGTGGGCGGCGTGGGGGCTTCTGTTTGTTCCCTCCGCCTGGCACGGCCTGTTCCTCGCGCAACGCATTTATTCCCGTCTTAGAACCGGGGGTGTGGCGAGGACAGAGTCGGCCGCCCACCACCACCCGCCCCTCCAGAGGGGCCTGCAAAGTGGGAGACGGGCGGGGTCCCCCAGGTGAAGGCAGGGACAGCCAGAGCCCCTCACCTCGCCCGGAGCCCCTCACCTCACCCAGGAGCCTTGGGCAATACACACACACACACACACACAC
>PVIJ01017305.1:0-29810 GCA_004024925.1 Scalopus aquaticus
GTGGGGTCGCGAGGGGGGGAGGTGGAGCCGTGGAGCAGGGCGTCCCTGGATCTGGACTGGCTGGTGAATATGGAAGAGCTTGAAGGACCCTGGCCCCCTCCCAGTAGCCCTCAGCTCCAACCAGCCAGAGGGCCTTGCTATGGCCTCCCCCAAGATGTCTGTGAAGATGCTTCTGGCGACAGAAGGGCTTTTATGCCATGCACTTGCTGGTCCCGAGCGCCGCTTTGGGCAGGAAATGGGTGGTGATCCCTGTTGTTCAGTGGAGCAGAAGGGGTCTGGCCTTGAGGTTGGGACGGACTGCCAGGATGCCTTCCCTATGGGGAGCTGCAAAATGTCCCTGGAGGAAGAATGAGGCTTGAGTGATTTGAGGAGTGGGCCCCGGGGAAGGGGGAAGACTCAATGGTCTCAAAGCCCTGGAGATTACCAGAGAGCTCACTGTTCCAGGAGGGGCATTCAAATATGGTGGCTCCAATTAATGATTCAAAAGCCCTGAGGCCCAGTTGCATGGGGCCTGTGTTAGTCATTGTCTAGTGAGAGCAGAAAGGAAATGGCTGCTGTCCTTGAGACACTCACAGACCACAACAAGTGACATTGACATGGTCAGAGAGAGGAGTCTGTTGGGCAGTGGCATTGGGGCTTGGAACCATCAGGAAGTGGGAATGCCCCAGTGGGATGGGGTGAGGGAAGGGGCTGGGACAAACCCTTCTCCAGAGGCTGTGACCTGCCGCCCCTCCATCTTCTCTCCAGCCCAGCCCACTTAAGGAAGAGCCATTCTATCTTTCCCCATCCCACAGAGAACCAGTGGGGAAGGAGTTGGTGTAAAAGATCTCTGGGATCCCTTCCAACTCTTTGTCTTATTGATAACCAGTAGCCCACACACTGGCCAAAAAATCTGTTAGACAAACTGGATCCTGCCTCTCTTGGTTTAAAATCCTCCACAACTTCTCATTAAACTTGGAACAAGTCATAGCAAACCGTTAAGCGGCACCATTCAAGTGCTTTACTTAATGTGTTTAATAACTCAGTGAAGGCCACCCATGATGACCCTCAACTTGAAGATGAGGAAGCTAAGACTCAGAGAGGGTGAGTGAACTGCCCGAGGTCACACAGCAAGAAAAATGTTAGAACCAGATTCTAGCCAAGCTGGTCTGATTCTGGAGTCCTTGCTATTAGCCACCACCCTCCCTGCTTGCTTGGCAGTTATGTCTACCTCTCCATCCAAGTTCATTCCAGCTTCCCTCTTCATCAGCAGTCTCAGCCTCTGCAGTTATGATTCTTTTTAAAGACACCAACCCCTCCCATCTTTCTGACACTCACACAGATGGTTCCTTCTCATCTTTTAGATTTGTTTCTTTTTAAAATAGCCCCTTCTCAGGGAGGATTTTCTCTGCTGCCACATGTAACAAAGCACCCCTCCCTGTTACTCTTCCTTCCATCTTCTTTCATAGCATTTTTATAATTGGATGTGATCATTCCTCTTTGCTTACTTTTATAATATTTGCTCCCAGTGCCAGGAACCAAGTGGGTGCTCGGTAAGCACTGTTGACAAAAGAGACATCCCAGTGTCCACCCATTAGTGCTCATTGTCTGAGTTATTTTTTCAGGGGCCATGTTCTTGCAACCCAGCGCTAGCTCAATGGGGTGCAATAAGCATTTGTTGATAAATGAGACCCCACCACCCTCCCTTTCCCTCACCTGCTTCCCTTGGTGACAAGAATTTGTGCCTCAGGGGGTGAGTCTGCAGACTTGAGGCGGGTGACTTTGGGATCCCCCAGTGTTGTCTTGGCTGCCATTGCGTTCTGGCTGATTCAGTCCCTGCCCCAGATAAAGTAAATAGAGAAAAAGCAACATCTGACATTTCAAAAGGAGGTAATGGTGAAGAAGTGGGGGGAAGGGGCAGGGGGCCACAGGTGATGGACGCTATGTGGACAAGGAGGGGAAGACTCTCTGAAGATGCTCCTTGAAGAGTGAGGCCATGGAGGCTGGAGGACTGGGCTCTAGATTCCTGTGGCCACGGACAGCAGGGCACCTCTAGGACACAGAGGGAGAGCTGCCCTGAAGTCACTAGACGTAGTAGCAGGGGAAATCCTGGAATTTGCGGACCAGGCCTGGGAATCTGATCTCTGGCCCCAAATGATTGGGTAAAGTTGAAGTTTGTAGTGATTTCAAAAAATGTTTTGAAGTTTCCCCAGGGGTTCTTAACTTGAGGTCCACAGGAACCCCCCACCCTCAAGGGATCCCTAGGTTGAATCTAAGGAGCTCATGATCTGGAGAGCAAAAACTTCTGTCTTTATTTCCACTAACTTCTGACTAAAACTTAGTATTTCCTATAAGTAAGCATCTAAACACTAAGCCACAGAAGGATGGGCCAGATCTGTGATGTTATCCCCAGGGAAATGGCACAGTCTCCCAGTGCAGACACTGCTCGGTATCATCTGTGCACATCTCTAAGTCTAAATGATGGTGCTTATTAAATCCCCTGCTCGAACCTGTTAATTAATGAACAAATAAAGAGACACATGCACAGCTGTTTCACAAACTGATTTTATTAGTGATTCCTTTGTATCCCTATGTCTTTTATTACTGCTTTTTCAAACATTTTAAGGAAGTGGCCATGGGCTTCTCCATCAGGAGATTTGTGGGACCCAAAAGGTCAAGGACATCTGCTAAGTGGGAGACAGAGAGGGTAAGGATCCTCAGGCCCCCGGGTCTTTCATGCCTCCAGCCAGCTGCATTCATATACGGCTTTGTTTTCCTAACTCCACACTCTGAGCCTTTCTCCTACCTAATTAGACAGCCCCCCACCCTCACAGTCTGAGGAAGTCCACCTGGCTACGCTGCCACCCCTGGCCTGGCAGGTTCCCCTGGTTACTATGCAGTGACTTGGTGGCTGAGTGGAGAGAAGGAGCAGAGAGGCCGTGTGTGTGTGTGTGTGTGTGTGTGTGTGTGTGAGAGAGAGAGAGAGAGAGAGAGAGAGAGAGAGAGATCATGATCATTATCTTCCTTTGCTGCTCCTTCCGAATCTGCTAGTGAGACGCACAGGCTGCCTCTCACCCCATCTCTGGGCCCTTCCAAAAGGAGCCTTTTAGATAATGCTGGAGGGAGCAGGGAGCCTGCCCTTCCCCCATGCTCAGCACCTGGAACCTGGACCCACTCAGTACGGGGTGGGGCTTGTTCTCCTAAGACTTCGGTTTAAGCATTGCACTTTTCTCCCCACGTGTACGTGCAAGCATCTTAAATGCATCTTGTCAAAAGCATCTCAGAGGTTCCCAGAGGGACCCTGGTGCTGTCCCTTGGAAGTTAGCATGTGGGCAAGGCTTTGGCCGAGTGGCTTGACCTCTTCTTATCCACATCCCCTGGCACCCTGCCACTTAAGCCAAACTATAAAACCCTATCCTGCTTCCAGCAGAGGTGAGAAGACCAAAGCAGCCTTCAGTGGAACAGTGTCTTAGTCCGTTCAGGCTGCTGGACCGAAGCACCGCAGACCAGGTGGCTTAGAAACAACAGCAGTTTCTTTTTCATAGTTCTGGAGGCTGGAAGTTCGAGATCAAATCTCCAGCCCATTCAGTGTCTGGTGAAGGTTCACTTCCTAGACATTTTTTGATGCCCTCTTATGTGGTGGAAAGGGGAAGGGAGCTTTCTAGGGGGTCTCTTTAATAGGGTACTAATCCCATTCATGAGTTTATGACTTATCACCTCCCAAAACGCCCCCCTGCTAATACCAGCACTTGGAGGGTAGATTTCAACACATGAAGACAGGAGGTTGGGTGGGGAGAGAAGGGGAAGGGGTAGGGGGTTAGGGGGGA
Source organism: Scalopus aquaticus (assembly GCA_004024925.1). Classification (NCBI taxonomy): domain Eukaryota; kingdom Metazoa; phylum Chordata; class Mammalia; order Eulipotyphla; family Talpidae; genus Scalopus; species Scalopus aquaticus. The sequence goes on from PVIJ01017305.1 coordinate 3,807, forward strand.
AGGGGAAGGGGGAAGGATACAAACATTCAGTCTGTAGCAAACACTAGATTGATTCTAGGCTTTTCTGAACTAACATCAATGATTCCTGAATGTGTATCAAACAATACAGTCATGCACCGTGTAACATTCACGGCAAGGGCGGGCCTCAGGTGTGGGTATGGCGGCAGCCCCTATAGGGGCCTGCGCGTGTAAGCTCCACACCATCCAGGCTTGTGTAAGGACACTCTATGTTGTCCCACAGCGACACAGCCACCTCATCACACATTCTCAGAGCGTGGTCCGTCCTAAGCACGCATGGTGAAGTGTGTGGTGTGGAGACTTTCCCACCAGGGCTGGGGAGTGAGTCTTTGATTCTTCCTGTAACCTTGACAGTATCTAGTGGGATACTGGGTGTGTGGTGACTCTTCCCTATGTATATTTGGAATTACATCATCGTCGTGTGACATAACACTGAACAAGAGAGGAAAGACACTGAAGAGGGCAGACGCTGAAGCTCCATTCCCACAAGATTTGAAATCAAGCCCAAATTTGTTTATGGTGCCATGGGGCAGGTGATGACTGGGTGAGCGGGGAGAGCTTCTGGGGTGCGGTTAAGCTCTGCCTCTGGATGAAGTGCTGGCACAGGGTGTGTTCACTGGGTGAAAGAAAACTCTTCCACCTCCACAGTTATGCATTGTATACATTTCTGTATGTAGTTACACTTCAGTTGAGCTTTTGTGAAAATCTGCCATATAGTGACAAAATGTGGGTGAATATTAATTTAGTATCAAGTGAGTATTTTTAGAACTGGGAGGACTTCAGGGCTGCAGGCAAGAGATGTGGCCTTGTTGTGGCTCCTCATGTCCTACCTCCCTGACCCTGTCTGCTTCCTGCTGTCCTGTGCCACCTTCTCCTTGGGACTGGGGACCTTGAGACCATCCCAGTGGCCCCCCAGGCCCCCCCCTGTTCTCCTCCTTACACCTCCCAAGCAACACCCTGTCAGATCACTGCCTGATTGCAGCCGGGAAGAGCCAGGGTGGGTCAGAGCCGAGACCTGCATCTTGTTAGCTGATAAGCTGGTAACCTTCAATGATGATTCACTGAAGGTTAATGAGCCCGTGTTAGGCACTGGGAGACGGTGAACAGACAGGTGTTAGGCTCTTCCTGGTGAATAGGGAAGTGCCAGGCAGGTGCCAGGAAGAGGTGACAGGGACTAGGGTGGGCTATTGGGGAGCATGGGAAACCCTTAGGAAATTCATCCCTTCAACTGACCACTCTGCTGAGGGCACCCCTGCACCCCAGGGATCAGCGGGGGCCCCATGCATTGCTGACTCCGCTCCTGGAACTGATCTGATGCTGGGCTGCTGTCAGGGCGGCCCCCACGGAGTCTGACCTTTTAAAGGACTCCTTTCTCAGTTGATCTCTGGCTGGCAAACTCTCCTGTTTATTTAAGCAAACTAAAAGTAGATCCATTCCCATAGACTAATAAATAATAGTGATAGTTACACTGACATTTATTGAATTATTTATATGTACCACTCACTATTCTAAGCATTTTAGCCCATATTAATTTTATCCTCATGATAACCCTATAAAATATGCATAATTATTATTTCCACTTTACAGATGGGAAGAGTGAAACACTGGATGCTTTAAGTAATGCATTTAGTGGCAGAACTGGGAAGCAAATTTAAGAAGTCTCATTCTAGCGTCTCCTTGCTTTTGATGACTGGACTGTAAATTTAGCAGGAAAAAAACTAGACAAAATCGTATGAGCCGCTGTGTTCCCCCAGCGATGGCATAAGAGGTCTGCAAATACACTTCTTTGCAGGTCAGCTTATGAAATCTTTCCCAGAGCTTTAGATTGCCACTGCCCCTTACATCCATCATGCTTCAGACACTGGGTGCCTCCAGAGAAATTTTAAACAGTAAACATGTTTGGGCTGGTTGCTTAGCAACACAGAAGACAGTGTGAATTTTTCATCAGGAAATTAGCATAGATTATTTCGGGGAGATGAGCATGCACCCTCTGGAAAACAGGGCCCTTTGAAATGCTCACAATGTGGCTTCTGAGTCTGTGACCATCAGTCCCTTCCCAGTGGCAGGTCCTGGACGGTCCCGTCTCCACCCCTCCCTGACTTTTCCCTGGGCACAGCATGTGGACCGTTCAGGGGCCCGGCTCTCTCTGCGTGGGTCGACGGTTCACTTGTACCTTATGTTAGGAACATCCTTGGACACTTCCAGATTTTCAGATAGTGACCCAGGAGACCACCAAGTAGCTGAGAGGCAGGAGAAGGAATAAAGAGCCCTTCAGACCACAAAGGAATGAAGAGCTGAAAGAGAAATCAGAGGGGGTTGAAGAAGGAAGGGAGAGAGCAGCGGGTGGGGCTCACAGCAGACCCAGAGACAAAGAGCAGGTAAGACAGAGCTACTGACATCCCGAGTGGGAGACCAGCAGGAGGCAGAGTGCGTGCATGACCCCCATGCGTGACCTGTGGTCTCCCAATAATGCGCCCTGGACCTGTTCCCCTCTAGTTCAGCGTGGTTGTGCGCATTACTTCCCGAGCCTGTTTCTTGCTTTCAAACACTGGGGAGAACCTGCTTTAAGGGTGGAGGAGAATAACTTCTCCAGGTTTTAAGACCTAAAAGATTTGTTACATACTGTCAGAATCAAGACACACTGCATACAAACGTTCCCCTGACCAGTTCGGTAGGAAATAATGTCTTAGGAGGTGTCTAAAGGAAAACAGATGAAAAGGGTCAGTTCATTCCTCTCTCTCGCTTTCTCCCTTCTACCCTTGATTATGTTTATTGAGCACATACTATGTACCAGGTACTATACTTGTGGATGAGGATACTGTATAATTGTCCCCTCAAATAGCTTGAGCCCCTGTCCCGTCAAATAGCTTGCACAAGGGACCTGTTTCCCAGTCTGCATGAAACTTATGGTATAACAGGGGAGACCAGAGTTAATAGGTGAGCACAAATAAATGCAAATATGTGATGGTGCTAAATGACGTGAAGGGAAAGTTGCTTATGAGAGTGTGAGTGGGACTGACCTGGTTAGAGAGCCAAGGCAGACCCTCCTGTAGACAGCGATGGCCTAGCTGCAAGCTGCAGTCAGAGGGGAACTTGGCCAGGGCAATGGGGTACAAGGAGAACAAGCCATGCAAAGATCCTGTGGCAGGAGGACACCTACCACTTAGGATGAACTAGGAAAAGGCCAGTGTGCCTGAAGAGAAGAGAGCCGGGGCCCCGTGTATGATAAGGCTGGGGTAGGGGTGTCCAGGGACCTGGACAAGCAGGACAGTGTAGGCCATGCGCAGGCTCATTCATTCACTTCTTCCTTTGGGAATCAAACATTCATTAATGTAAATGTGGGAGCACTGACATAATCATATATATGAATTATTAGGATAATATAAATGCTGTAGTATTTTGAATGCATTTATAATTATAGATGTTAAATTCACATGAAATTATTCTAAAGTGTGCAAGTCAGTAACATTTAGCACACTCACACTGTTGTTTCATCTACCCCCTCCATCTAGCTCTAAAACACTCTCATCCCCCCTGAAGACAATTCCCTACCCAAAAAGGAGATAACTCTGTTCAGCGCTCCTCCCCCAGCCCTGGCAACCAGTCTGTTTTCTCTCTTTATGGGTCTGCCTGTTCTGGACATTTCATAGCCTTGGAATTATAAAATGTGTCCTCTAGTGTCTGGCTTCACTCAGTATAGTGTTCTCAAGGTTCCATCCCCGTCCCGCCTGTATTAGCATTTTATTTCTTCCTTCCGCTGGATGACACCCCATTAGATGCCGACACCTCGTTTTCTTTGTATCCTTCCTCCGCCGATGGACCTTGAGTGATTCTACCTCTTGGTGTTTGTGCATAGCGCTGCCGTGTACCCTCCTGTCCAAGTATTTGCTTGACTGCCTGTTCCCGGTCCTTTAAAATATGCCCCCAGCTAAGGAATCGCTGGTCACCCCATGTTGGACTTTTTGGGGAACTGCCAGGCTGCTTTCCTCAGCGGCTGCTCCCGGCAGCCTTCCCACCAGCAGCGTGTGACGCTTCCCATTTCTCCACATGCTTGCCAGCAGCTGTCACTTGCCATTTTTTCTTTCTTCATTTTTTTGCCATCCTAGTCGGTGTGATGTGGTATCTTGTTGTGGTATTTTCTATGCTTTTAATTAAAAAAAAAAAAAATCCAAACACTTCTTTTTAAAATATCCCTTCGTATCTGGCAAGCTTTAAGCAAACCTCCCTCTGTGGGTGGGACGCCCATCTCGCCCTGCGCACGGAACATGTGGTCGCCCTGAGTCTCGCGAGACTAGCGAGGTGCTGCAACCCTGGCTCCCTTGCTCTCCCTGCAGGTTTGCACCTGCCACCCCTTCCATTGTATGTCTCCACTGTCACCTTCCCCCCCAAGCTTTAGCCCCTTCTGGTCCAGTCTGCTCTCCCCAGGCACCTGAGGGCTCTAAATCCCAGGTCCTATGGAGGCGGTATTTCTGATCTTGGATTGTGTATCCTTGGGTACTGGCACTCCTGCCACCGTAGGAGGCTGGGCAGAGCCTGACCCCTGACCCAGTCAGATCCCTGCACACACGCAAGCAGTCCTGCCCCAGGAGGGCCTTAAGTGCTCATTAAGTGAAGGGTCTTTCAATTGATTTATATTCTAGAAAACTCCTGGGAGATTTTTACATGGTATTTAAGAGTACTACAGTGATAACCAGTGATGTTTTGAGAAGTTGGTTGGGGCTTGGGGCTGGCTGGCCTTGGAATGCATTATATTTTTTCCCATTTAAAATAATGATATGCAGGGGATTATGCGAAGTCAGAAGGACAAAGACTAATCCCGGATGATGTCACTTTTATGTGGATTATAGAGAAACCAAGCAAAGGATCAGATAAAGTCAAACCAATGTCAAACCCTGGAAGTCTGACTGTGGAGTTGAGGCCACCAGAGGGGAGAAGAGAGAGGAGAGCAAAATGGGGACAGGGCCCAGGGGGCTGGGGCGGAGGACTGTCAGTGTCGTGGTGACCTTATAGCTCTAAGTTATCTACAACATTGTAAACCATTGTTGCCTCAATTAAAAAAAATGGCTTCAATGAAAATAAAATAAAACTAACTGCATACAAGTGACGGCTTTCTGAAATTCGCTAGCTAGCACGTTGCCCTGAACAGATCAGAGTCAGGTGCGAAGGGGTAGTTGCGTGTGTGATTATGAATAAGGAAAAGGGGAGGAAGCACCTATGGAATTTCTATAAAATCGAGTCCTACTCCATTGAGCAGTGACGCCAGGGGATTGTGATTATTTCATCGATTCCCCCACCTTCCTCTCCCAAGCTAGACTTTTTTCCTTCACAAAAGAGCAGAGCTGAACTTGGTGGGTCATGAGAGAAGTGGGGAACAATGTTGAATGACTGAGTGAGTCAGTGCCTGTGTGGATGGATGAATGGGGAGGAGGGGTGCGTGGGGCTGCCGCCTCTGTTCGCAGACAAAATCAGCATCACGGGCACAGGAAGGCAGGGGAGGGCGCTGAGCTGGCTGAAGAATCTCTGTGCTGCTCTGGTGACTCAGCGGTGGACCCAGACCAGCTTGGAGTTCTTGACAGCTCCCCTTTCTATGGGGCCCCTCCCTCGGAGTCTTCATTTGGCTAACGATGGAGGCGTCAGGTTTTAAAAACCTTTGGCTTCAGGATCAATGAGATGACACCCACGGAGACACACTTTACTTGGGAAAGCATTATGCACCACACTGTGTGAGGCTTGCTGTGAGAACCATGTGAGGAGGGGGATGCCAGTTATCAAGAAGGAGTAAAGACTTTCTTTTGGGGGAGGAGGGTTATCCAAATTGTGATTTTCCATTCACTTACAAAACTGTAATTCTTGGGGTACAGCTTCATACCTCAATATGTGCACTTACTTCACTTACTGCCCACCAAAGCTCTAGAGAGTTCCAACTCACTAGCCCGTGGACCTCCCCTTCCTGCCCTCCCCCGCCCCCCCTCCTCCTTACCCTCCCCGAGCAGCCATATTTTTCAGAGTCTAAGAGTTGTGTTTTCACAGTTTTCTGAGGTTATTTATATTTCACAAATGAGTGAAAGTATCTGGTCATTGTCTTTCACTTTCTGACATTGTCACCGCAAGATCCATTCAAGTTATCACAAAAAACACAATTGCCTCTTTTTTGAGAGCTGAGTCATACTCCACATCTGAGTACACAGACCACGTCTTCTTTATCCAGTTACCTGCCGATGGGCATTTAGGGCGATGCCATGTCTTGGCCATTGTGAACAGTGCTGCTGTGAGCATGGGGTGCTTGCATCTTCCTGTATTGGGGTTTCATATTCTTCAGGTCAATGCCAAGGAGTGATATTGCTGGACCATAGGGTATTTCCATTTTTAGTTTTTTAAGGAATCTCCAGAACTGTTTCCCATAGAGTATTGCTGTACTGATTTACACTCCCACCAACAATGAATGGCTTTGCTTTTCAATTAGAATTAACAATAGTGTTTGGGAGAGGATGGTGCTTGAAGTTGAAAGCAAGGTTGGGGAAAGCAGTTTGGGCAACAGGAAAAGTTGGTGGAGACATCTGCAAAGGTCGAAGGGCTTCAGCAAGCTCCTGGCTCACTCTGCTTCAGACCCCCTGCTCCTGTTGGCGACCACACCACCAGGCATCTTAAAATGCATATTTCCTCCCCGGCACAGTCATTTCACATGGAAGAAAGGGCAAGGATATTGGAGAGAAATGCAGCGAAGACCCTGGCAATGTATCAGTGGAGGGAGCTCCACAGGACAATGTCAGCATGATCTGGGGGGCGGTTTGGCACATTCCCTGCTAATGCATCATCTGATGGGCCCATCCCTTTCGATGCAAGTGGAATGGATTCTTTAAGCTCTTCGCTCGACAGCCTCCTTACAAAACAGAGACAGAACGAAAAGGAAGGAACACCAGATTAGGTAACCCCTGTCTCAAAGACTTGCATTTAACTTTGGATTCCCACCAGAACTAGTTTTCTGTAATAACAACCTCATTTTTTGAGACCACTCAAAAGAGGAAATTGCCTCTAAAAATGAAAATGCTCATTTTATCATCAAGATGCTGGGATAGGATATGAAGCAAATGAGACTGAGACCCCAAACCTCATTTTGAATTCAGACTCCACCATGTTCTAGCTAAGTGACCTTGACCATTCTGAATCCTGTTTTTCTCATGAATAAAACAGAGATGATAATAATAAGGTCCTCTAAGGTGATAGTAAAGACCAGATGAGAGAACTCTTTTGAAAGTTTCCAACAATCTCAGCACCTGGCCGCTACTCGATGCCTATGTTAGCAATCTTTAAATGGCTTTCGGATTTATCCTTTACATGAGCAATGACTTGTCTATATATTCATTAAGCAGGAAAGAAAGAGTCTACTAAAAGCATTCCAGATGTGAAAATTGAAAGGCCTCTGCTCATATGAAAGGGGGATCATGAACATGTAATTTCTGGAATATTCATTCAGTAAATATTTCTTGATCCACAAGCAAGGCACTGAGTTAGCCCCAGGCAAACAGCATCCCTGAACTTCTGTCTCTCACGGACTAAGGGTAGAAACGTTCACCACGCAGTTGCATAAGTGAATATAAATTTACAACTGTGTTAGGTGTAGTGAGAGGTTATGGGAGAGGGAGATCAGGGGCCTCCCAGGAAAGTGACAACTGATTAATGCTCCCATGTCTTAACTATTTTAGAGGTGCCATTCAGTAAAAAAAAAAAAAAAAAGAGCTTGTACCTCCTATACAGGTACATTTAATTCTTTGTAAAGCATATATATACTGTGGAGGGGCTCAGTCACCTAGAAGAAGGGGCTGTGGCCATGGCACCCAGAAAGTAGTATGCCCCTCAAGGTCAATGGTGCAGGGGGGCCAGGTTGAAGCCCCAGTGTTAGGCATTGCCAAGAGGAAGAGTCAAGTCAGCAGCTAGTTATGTCAGCAGTAGCCTGCTAGGTGGCATTTCTGGAATTTGTCTTTATTTTGGGAAAACATGAGGCTCCAGTGAAGGAGCACCTTGAGTCTGGAATCTCTGGAGCCCGCGGGAGGGTCGGCCGAGTGCGGGGTGTCACAGGCAGCTGCTGCTCCCCTCCGTCACGTCACCGGGCCTGGAAAGCAGGGTCACAGTCACCCGATGCTGCTGGTGGGTCGGCAGCTCCTTGGGCCACTGCCTGAGCTCCAGGCCATGTCCTCAAGGGCCAGATCATCGCTGCCAGCAGCACATCAGGCCCCTTGGCCTCCTGGGCACATGATGGAGTGACTCTGGCTCCTGCTGCCACCCCTGGAAAAATCCCATGTTCCTGTGACTTGCCCAGGTGGCGCTTGGGAGGCTGCACTCATTGCAATAGATCATGAAATGGTTACGGGTTAATCCACAGGACGAATAATGAAGTCGTGATTAAAAGGATTCTTTTAAAAGATGTGTCTTTACGTGCTAGATGGACGGAGGAGGTGAAGCACTTGGGTTTGAGACTCCTCGAGTGCTGTGTGATAGTGGACTAGTGACTTAACCCTTCTGTGCCTCTGTGTGGCCAACTGTTAACTGTCATAGTCATGGTTTTGTTGGGAGGATTAAATCAGGTAATCCAGGAGGGTAAGTCCTCCAGCAAGTGGTGAGCTGAAAATCCTGCGGATGTGCTTCCAAATCCTCCTCCCCTTTCCCCCACCTGAACTTATCCTCATTTTCTACCCCCATGCCCAGGCCTCAAAATGTGAGGTCTAGGGGTGTTCATAGCACTCAGCTATTCTTGGCCCCATTCCTGCATTCCTTCTTGGTTTCCTTAACACTCCGCTCCTTAGTAAATAACTGCCTTAGGAATGTGTTATTTGCTCCTACCAAGCCCTTATTTTTTTGAGGCTGCAAAGGTAACACTGAAGCTACTCCATTCCCTGGCAACTCCTGTGGGTTCCTCGCTTCCCCTGCACGTGGTTCCACCCCCAAGTACTGGCGGATCTTCCTCGGCGAGATCTTCCTTGGAGAGGCCTCGCTCGTTGCTGCTTTCCTTTTTCCATCTTGACGGTTGCACCCTGGCCTGGCTCCTCGCTTCTCGCCTGGAGTATCCCACCATGCACCCTGCTGGTCCTCTCACCTCTCACCTCCAGCTTCCTCTGTTTCAGTCGCTTAGGCGTACAGCTGATTTATTGCTAATATTGTTTTGCTCATGTCATTCTCCTACTCACAAACTGTCAACGTTTCTCATGGCTGATAACACAGAATTCAAAATCTTTTGCAGGGCATTCAAGGTCTGCCCCAGCCAGGCGTCACTGTTGCTTTCCAAATCCATCCTTCCTCTTCTGCTGGTTCTCCATACTTAACATGTCCGAGCACCCTGCCCTCTACACCTGCTCTGCTGCCATTCTCTCCCTTTGAGATACCTTTGCCTCTCCTATCAGTAGTCATTCTTGAAAGCTGGGCTGAAGCCCTCTTCTAGGAAGAGTTCTTTGATCTCACTGATGATGAGGGGCTCCCTCTGAGGTCTCGTATAGCACACAGGTCAGATAGTTGACCTTTTAAAACTATCTGTGTACTTATCTTTTTATGGCTGTGTCAAGAAAATCAAATAGCTTTCATTTTGCACATCAATTTGTATTAATTGGTAGTGGTTTCTGGAGCCCCGAGCTGAACAGGCTATGTTGGAGCACAGCAGCAAGAATGCTTTGATTGATTTTTACTCATGTCTGCCGTGAGCACAGGGTAGGAGAATCATAGCATAAGCACTTCATATTTCTCATTTATGGAATATCTCATCCCTGCCATTGGTGGTAAACATCCTGAGGACAGGGACTTGTTCGTGTATCTTCCATGACATGTAGGGTAGGTGACTACCTAGTTAGCAGGTGACAAGCATGTGTTCTTTTCTGTTTGATTGGATAAAAATCTGATGGCTGCTTAATTGGAGGGTTTTGGCTTAAAACCAAAATATAGAGAGACTGTAGTAAAACAGTCACTGTCCTGTTTTGATGACACGCTTTATAACTTGGCTGTTTTTTAAGCCTCCAGGTTAGAAATTGATGTGCTTTCTAACTGTCTGCACCTAAGTGGATGGATGTCTTCGATTAGTGGTTCTCTGTACTTTTTTTCCACGCCGCATCACCTTTGATGGATGATACTCTCATGCTCCAAGGGTTCTGTAGAATTCACCTCCTCTCTCTCCACTAAGAAAATCTTGTCAGAATGCAAATGGGTGAAAGAGGTATTGTTATAAGAATAACCTTGAATGTGCTCTAATCCATTGAAGTGAGTAAAAAAAAAAAAGTATCAAATTTCAGTACTTCAGCTATCATTTGTAATATATAAGAACAAGGATGAAATTTGTTTCTTTCATCAATGGTTTCATCAGCTAAGCAGCCTGGATCAAAAAGTCCCATAGCCATTCTGGAGAAATATCCTAAGCTCAGTGTCAAGGGAAGCAACATATAAACAGATTATTCAGTCTTTAGTAGCAAAATGACTTTCTTACATTAAAAACATAGCTCCCACAAATGAGAAACTGAGGGGAAAATGCCTAAAATACTCAGATGGGCTCTGCAGGCCTCAGCCATGGAGAAGAGCATTAAAGATGTGTGTTCGCGTCTTCTGGGAAGTTATTCACAACACAGAGCTGAGACCCTCCTCCTATTTGTGGACTCAGCTTGGCAGAAGGATGTTTAAATCCCTAGAAAACAATACAGTGGGGGAGGGGCACCCACATGGAAATTCTGGAAGTTAAAGGCTCACAGAGAGACTGCTCTGATTGAGACCTGTTGCCAACAGTCCTGTGAGGGCAGCTGGAGATGGGAGGGTAAGGATGGGGGGGACGGGATGGACAGGCTGGGTGGGAGCCCTGGGTTACCAATCAGGGAGCTTACTGTGGCTTTTAAAAATAGCCCAGCTTTCAGCAGATATGAACAGACAGTCCACCGAAGAGGTTATCCAGAAGACCAGTAGAGGCAGTTCTCCTGCCCTCCTGGGTCTATGCAGGGGTCTCTTTCTACAGACCCACCCCTTTCAGGGGCCGCTCTTTCTGCCCACTTGTGTCTGTGCCAGCCTCCTTTGCTTTCCTTGCCTTTTAAAAAGATGATAAACCAGCACTTTTGGATATTAAAAAAAAAGACCAATAGCTCGGTGGGGCAATATTCGTTGCTTCCAATAAGAGTGATGCAAGTTAAAACTATAATGAGATACCATCTCATACCTGTGAGAATGGCACATATTAAAAAGACCCCCAAAAACACGTGCTGGAGAGGATGCGGAGAAAGAGGAGCCCTGTCATACCTTGGTGGGAATGTCAACTGGTGTAGCCAGTGTGGAACGTGATCTGGATTTGCCTTAAACAACTAAAAATGGAAATTCCTTACAACCTAGCAACCCCCCGCTTGGGCATTTATCCCAAGAACATAAAACCATGAAAATGTTGCTGTCCAGTATTTATTGCCACATTATTTACAATAGCTAGCACAAGGAGCCTAAATATCCATCAACAGGAGATTAGATGAAGAAGATGTGGTCTACCCACACTCTGGGATACTATCCAGTTGTAAGGAAAGATTAAAAAATGCCATTTATAGCAACGTGGAAGGAGTTTGAGTAAAACAAGTCAGAGTGAGAGAGACAAATACTCGACATTTATATGATGATGATTTGACAAGGTAAAATATTGATAAAAACTGGTAGACATTAACGGACCTCTGAGGTTAAGAGGAGGGTGGGGGGAGAAAGGGGTAAGAGGTTACAAGGGATGTTTGGGGATGGGGAGAGTGTATGGTCAAAAATAGCCCAGCTTCGAACCATGCTTATGGTACAGCATACTCTGGACATTGCGTTGACTCAAGTCACAAGTGAAACACATTTTCTGCACCATTAATGTCAAGCCCAGAGTCAGGTCTCAGAGCAATAACAAAGCTGATGCCCAAACACCCGGGTGGGAAGGGCAATGGTTCAAAAGCAACGATCTGGATGTTTCCATTTCTACCTGTTTATGGCTGGTATCCAGAGACCAGCTCCCAGGGAACCACGTTGGGTAGTGTGGTTGGTAGTGCTGATTTTGGGGTGGACTTGGGTTCCACGTTTAGAGTTGTTATACCTTAGCTTTGGGAACTTGGGCATGCTCAAACCCTTTGAGTCTCAATTTCCTCCTCTGTGGAACAGAAAAAAAGTTCATCTATTTTTATTAACTACATTGGGATGGAGAAAATGCTAGACACGTATCTATAGGATTGTGTGAGGATCAAGTACAATCAAGTCTGTAGTGCTTCCCACAGCACCTGGTACCTGGGAAATGCTTGACGATGGCGGCCATCTTGGCCTTGGGGTGTGCAGGAACCATCACAGGAAGTAGATCTCCAGGCAGCATCTTGCCATTTTGTGATATCCAGTCCCACCAGGATTTGTTGTTGTTTCAATTCTGTTCTTAAATTCTGTTTCCTGGGAAAGGCTGGGAGAGTGGCAAAGCTGACCCCCCTCATGGGGCTTAAAGCTTTAGCTGTACCTGGAACGCATTGCAGGCCTCATGCCATTTTCTTCATCCAGAGGTGGCACCTCCCTCCCTGTCAAACTGCTGCCCAGGCTTGGGGTACAGGGAACCTAATCAAAGTTCAGAGTCTCTGAACCTTCCTGAAAATTTCTCTCCCGCCACCCGCCCCCCCACCATATCCCACCCCACTGCATCCCCAGGCAAAGTTGGATTTGCTCCTACATTCTCTGTCTATATGTCGTGGTCTCCATCCTAGAGGTTCTTATGCTGCATCCACCGCCCACACCTCCCCACATAAACAGTATGTGAGGGCAGGGACCGGGGGCTGCCACAGCCTCCGTTACACAAAAGGTTCTCAGAGTCAAGTGATGCTTAGTGGACGCCCTCTGCCCCTGCCTCAGTTGGCTTTTCCTTAGATCTCCTCAAGACCTTAGAAAGGAACAGACCATGACATCTTTGCTTCCTTGGCTGATCTGTGAGGCCCGCGGCCTCTGTAGTCATGTGCCTGCTCGTGTCTGCTGTGTGACTTCAGGCTTAATTCCTCTGCCTCTGCCTCTGTGCCTCAGATTTAAGGCCTCAGTACCTCCTTGATTAAATGAGGGTAACGTCATAGCTCCCTCTTGAGGCTGTGAGGTTTAAATGGATCCCTGAGGCTGAAATGCTTCTACCTGTTCCCCACACTTGATGAACGCCAGGTGTGCTTTTCCACCAAACTTTCAGATGAGGAATCTGACCCTCAGATTCTTAGCAACACAGCTTCCCCCCCTCCCCATCGCCACCTGTCTCTATCTTGAGAGGACTTACTGCCCTTTTGGGTCTGCTGGTTTCTTGCTCTCAACTCCACTGGAAATGCTTACTCTTTGAAGAAAATGATTGGGCAATATGCTGATTGGCATCTAGAGGTTTATAAATACTGTTGACTGAATGAGTGACCACAGCAGAGAGGGCGTGCACTGGGGCTGGCTGTTGTTTCTCACTTGTGCTGGGTTGGGAGAGCCACACATCTGACTGGCAGGTGCTAATACACCAACAAACCTCCTGGTCTGTGACATTAGGTAGCAGCTGGGGTGGGTGGAGGGGGGTAGGGGTTGTGCTGGGACAGCCACAAATTAACCTTTCTAGATTTTACAAAACCAGGAGGGAAAAGAGACTGGCAGGAGGTGAGTTCCAAGGGAAGAAACTTGAGAAGGGATTGGGGGAACAGACTCTTAATAAACAAAAGAGGAAGTGGTGGAAGGGATAATAAAAGATGGTGCCTCGGCTGGGTTGCCATGGAAACACTGCCTGGTGCCTGGACCAGCCGATAAGCAGCTTTTTCAAAGTGAATTTCAACTTTGCAGCTTGAAATCCCTCCTCCTGGGATGCCACCCCGTGGATTCTCCCCACAGCAGCCAAAAAGCACTTTCTAGTATAGCGGCTCCCGGGGAGCTGGAGATCCACCAGACGAATAAATGTGGGGAGCCCAGAGGACTTAGAGATGGGGAGGTTGTGCCTAGGGGCCGCTCCCCACATTTCTACATCCTTCCAACCTGGATTTCTGGGGCTTCCCCTAAACCCGTGCCTCTTAGCTATGCAGATTCCCCAGGCCCCACCTGAGATCTCTGAGTCAGAACCCCGGGGTGTGGGGCCTGGGAGTCTGAACTCCACATCCCGCAGGATGCACAAAGCTTTAGTGGCTTAAAATAACACTTAGCATGTCATTATGTCACCATGTCTGAGAATCAGGCCTCGGATTGGGCTTGGTCCAAGTCTTCTGACTAAGGGGTGAGCATGTGCTGTGGTCGAGCAGTCCACCAGGGTCACCCCAAGGCCTGAGTGGGGTAGGTCTGCTTCCAAGCTTGCTCGGATGGCTGCCGGCAGAACCCCATTCCTTAGCGGCTGCCCCGCTTCCTGGCCACACACATTGGGCAGCCCTCAGCATCACCCCGTGTTGTATGAGAGGGCGCAGGGGAGGTGCTACCTAATTTTTCAGTTGGGTCAACTTGGTAGAGACGACCCATCCTGTGTGCACATTCTGTCATCATCGGAAGCCAGCCACGGGACCCAGCCCTCAAGGGGAGGGGACCTCGCAGGTGGCAGAGCCAAACAGCAGGAGGCGAGGGTCCCCACAGCCATGGTGGCAGCACCTGCCACGGCAGCTGTGATGTGAGGCGCGTGGCCTAGGCCAGAGCCTCGCAAAGCATCTATGTGGCCACACGCCTCACATCACAGCTGCCGTGGCAGGGCCTGGTGTGTTTTGTTCCAGCATCTACTGATCTTCTTACAAAGATTTAGGTCCCGATGCACAAACCCCACTTGGCAATGTACTGATCTAGAGCCCAGGGCCAAACAGGTATTTCCAAAGTTTGCCAGGGTTTGCTCTGCCATCTCTGTCCAAGGGCCCCGAACTGATTTGTCTTATCTAATCCCCAATCAGCTCCTGGAGACAGGTGCGATTGTAGCACCCCTGGGTACTGGTGAAGATCCTGGGGGCACAGAGAGGTTAGTGATCAGACCCAAGATCACACAGCATGTCAAGGGCAGGGCTAGACTCCTAACAAGTTGTCCTGTTTTAGAGCCTGGACGCCTGGTCAGGCTGTATCTCAAGCTCTTGTTCACATGTCAGTACATGCAATTAGCAGTACTGGAGACAGGCAGGTCCCTTGCCCCAGTCCCGCCTGCCCCCTGAAGGACTTCCCGGTGCCTAACTATAGACCCCACCCCCATAGCCTGTGTTTGGCATCATCCAAATGCTCTGTATTTAACCGCTGCCCCCTGTTCTAAAGTTCAAGTGCAAGGGGCAAAACCATTGGTCCCCTCATCCCTCGGGTGTGCACCCCCCACCCCCTGTAATGTCTGGGTGCTGTGATTCTTTAAGGTAGATACTCCAGAATGAAAACACACATAAATGAACAGTCTTTGGGTGCAGAAATTAGTCTTGTCACCAAAGGGGTCGCCTAACCTCCCGGGTAAGGCTAAGCATTTGTTTACAGATCATTAATCCTGTAATTCATTTCTGGTTTTCCTACATAAGCCCCGTAAGGGATGGGCAGCATCTGTCTCTCTCACTTCTGTTTCCCTAACACTTAGCACAGGACCTGACCCCTTGTAGGGCTCCAGAAACTCGTTGGTTAAGAGATGACTTGGGCCCCACCAACTCATGCCCCCTGACTTAGCCCTCTGTCTAAGCCTTTTGGATTACAGGGGAGTGAGTGCGCCTGAGGCTGCTTCTGCGCTGTTCTCTGTCAGGTGTGCATTTCAGGGATGCAAGAGGAGGAGAGGAGGAGGGAGAAGAGGAGGTTGGGGAGGAGGGAGAGGAGGAGAGAGTAAAAGGAGGGAGGAGGGAAGAGGGAGAGGAGGAAGGAAGGCTCTCCCAGAGCCTGTTACCGAGTCCAGCTGACTCCTGGGTCTCAAGGTGTCATCTTCCAAGGTGACCCATGAACTGCCGGGGCGGGTAGCGAGGAGGCAAGGAGTTCTGTGTTTGACACGGAGCTCACGTGGTCAAGATCCTCCCACGAAGTTTTAACTCCTCACTCATGTGGGTTGACCGTGGCTGGACACAGAGTATTCCTGGGTGCCTCACCCCTTGGCAGCCACTGAGAAGCCTGGGGCCGGTGGCAGGGGGCGCACCAGGGCACGCCATGGGGCTCTGTGGGGCTGAGGCCACGCGAGCAGGTGAGAGTCTGGCAGAGCCAGCCATGGCAGAGAGGAGCCAGTGGCCCAAGGCCCTGGAGACGGGCGAGGCAGGGTAAACCCTAGGAGCTGGTGGGCGCTGATATCTGAGGGTGCCTCTCAGCCCCCTGCCCAGCTGGGCAGCCCCTTGCTGGTAAGTGCCTGTCCCCACTGCAAGTTCCTGCTGACTCTGCATCCGACTCCCCAGCCCCTCTCCCCTGGGCGTAATAGCCCGAGAGAAAATCCCACTCTAAATCCTACACCCACAGGTGTGAGACTTGGACTCAGGTCCTTCTCTGGGGGTCTGCCTCCCTGAGCCCCTCCTCCGCCCAGGCCTTCTCGTGTTCCACCTCGGATCCTTTCCCAGCCTCCCTCCTCAACCCCCAAACCACTCTCCTGCTTCTTGGGCTCTGGAGTTTAAGCTGTTTAAGTGGAAACATAGATGCATTTGAAAGATGTAGTGGACCCAGGGTTTTGAAATGAAATAAATAGGATTGTACAAGAGAACAAGACAGATAATCAGCTGCTGCTTTCGCTACTCGAAGAGGCTCATGGAGCAACCATGAGACCCCACTCTCAGCTGGTCAAGGCCTATAAATCATTCTCCACTAAAGGCAGGACAAGGATGAACAGCAAGTGAAGATGCCTTTGGCTGCAAGCAGAGAGGCTGGGGCTTAGAGGTGGGATCTTATCCCAGGCAGCGTTTCTCTATGCCAGGGAGGGTGACAGTCTCCTGTGATGGGTTAAAATGCAGTGCATCTGTTCGGGGTGCTCTTGGCTACAAGTCACAAACACCCCAATTCAGACCGGCTCAAAAAATAAAAAATTCCCGTATTGAACTTGAAGTGCAGAAGTAGAACAGATTTCAGGCTTGGTTGACTCAGTAGTTTAAGGAACTGCTATCTGCTGGCAGGGACACAGCTTCCTTCTCTCCCTCTCCGTGGCTCTCCGCGCAGGCACAGGACTGAGCCACGTGCTTCCTGTCCAGCAGGGTCAGATCCCCTTCTGCTGCGGGATGCCCAGCCTGGGCTAGAAACAGTACCCAAGATAATGCCAAGGACTAGAATCAGCCCAACAGAACCTTCCTCCCTGAGAGCTGGCGGTGGGTGGGACCCAGAAAACCTGATGACCAGGAGGGATGGTGGAAGGGAGAGAGATGGATACACCCCAACCCGGTGTACTTTAAGCACTGTCCCAGGGTCCTGGGGTTATCGGGGAGACCCGTTGAATCGGGAGGAATGTGGAGGCGCTGCAGAGCCCTCAGGCCACACAGAATGAGCCTCACTCAGAACTGAGCCCGATTCTTTCCTTGAGAAGCTTCAGGGCAACGACCAGGTCATTGCACCCCCTCGATGGGGGGGGGGGGGCAAGCAGGGGCTTCCTGTGGGCTCATCGAGTGACTTGTCTTGCAGTTCAACGTCCAGAAGTCCACAGAGCCCGTCCAGCCCCGGGCCCTCCTCAAGTTCCCAGATGTCTATGGCCCTCGGCCAGCCGTGACGGCCCCCGAGGTCATCAACTATGCAGACTACACCCTGAGGACCACGGAAGAGCCCACTGCGCCGGCCAGTCCCCCCGCCCCGAATGACAGCCGCCTCAAGAGGCAGGTCACAGAGGAGCTGTTCATCCTTCCTCAAAACGGTAGGGGTCTCCTGACCCTCGCTCTTCCGGGGGCTGCACACGTGGGGCTGGTCAGCACCTGTTGCTGTTGGGAGTGACCAGCCCCATGTCCGTGGGTTTGATGCCAGGCAAGCAGCTGGGCACAGGGCCTCAGAATTACTCCTATGCCTGCTGACACGTTGCCTCACCTGCTCTCCAAAGCTGCCAGCTTTCCCTGGAAAATGGAGGGCCCCTTGCAAATCATGTGCAGAGTTATAGAGAGGGGCATAGAAAGCCAGGGGTAACTCCGTGGGGCTCAGAGCCAGGGGTTTAATTCTCTGCCCTTTAATATCCTCTCTATGTGACCTTGCTCAGGTGGCTCACTTCTCTGGGGCCTCAGTTTCCTCATCTATAAAATGGGGTTATACTCTACCTGCCCATTAGGGCTGTTGTAAATAAAATATTTCCTATAAAGTGCTTCCTCAGGGCCTGGAATGAGGGAGGTTATCAAAACAGATTATTATTGTTTCTACTGTCCTCTCATCAGCGGCCACATGCAGAAAGCAGCCCTTTCAGGCACGGGGCTGTTCTGGGTGCTAGGCAGGTATGAGACACAGAGGCATAGTCCCTAATTCAAGGAGCATAAAATCATTTTAAAGCAAGAAAAAAAAAAATCTGGGGCCTCCTTGGTTGTGCAAGGTGTTAAGTCTCAGCACTATGAAGCTGTCAGCAGCCACTACAGCACGAGTTCGATCCCTGGCCAGGGAGCTTCTCACATGGCACAGCAGACCTCCCCTGTCTGGCTCGCTGCTCCCCTCAGCAGATTATTTCAGTAGATCTGCCTGTTCTACTCTGCACTCTGTCTTTTCTCACCACCTCCCCACCTCTGGCCTACACCCCAGCTTTTGTATGCATAAATAAATCTTTTTTTAAAAAAATCTGGCCAGGAGAAGAGACAGCTGTTTGCTGTGGGCTTTGTTTTTTGTGGCTGGAAGGGAGCTGGTGGAAGCGGAAGCCACATAACCAGCTCTGACTTTGACCCCCGCTCCTAATGCATCTGCTGGCCCAGGTCCAGCTGGACCCCACGCGGGCAGTGAACAAGTGCCACCCCGCCCCCAGCCCAGCCCAGCACCACAGTGATTAGCTTGGCTTTTCTTAAAGACAAATTCTTGCTGTGCCTGTGGTATCAAAGGGTCCTGGTTGGCTTTTAGCCTCTGGGGTTGCCAGCTCACATTTTAAAAATAGACCCATTGAAGGTCTGAATGTGTAAGGTTAGAGGGTGGGGAGCAATTTGCTGAGGACCTTGGAGGCACTAATGTAATCAGAATCACAGAAGGGCTCCCTTTTCTTGGGAACCTTGGGTTTGTCAAAGCTCACAGGGTCGAACACTGAGAAGGAGAGCAAGAGAACAAATCAGCGTGGAGTTTTGAAGAACTCAGGATGTTAGCGCCTTTTCTCCTTTCCATGGTTCCATTCCTTTCTCCACTCCAGCTACCAATTGCCAGTTCTACCAAAGTCCATCAGGAGTGATTGGTTCCCCGAATAATGACTGGGGGTGAGGGAGGATGTGTAGGGGAAGAGGACGCAGAGCCAGCAGATGCTGCCCCCCAGACGAGCCAGCGTGTCCCCACCCTCCAGGGGTAATGGAGCTCGGCCACTGGAGAGCTCAAAGTCTCATTTCTTTTTTTTTTTAAGATTTATTTATTTATGCATACAAGCTGGGGTGCAGGTCAAAGATGTGGCATGGTGAGAGGATTCACCAGAGACAGAGTGGGGAGCAGAACAGGCAGATCGACTGAACTATGCTGCCAAGGGGAGCAGCAGGCGAGGCAGGAGAGGTCTGCTGCGCCATGTGGGAAGCTCCCTGGCCGGGTATTGAACTCCTGCTGCAGAGGCTGCAGATAGTTTCATAGGCTGAGGCTTAACCCGTTGCGCCACCATGGAGGCCCCAAAGTCTAACTTCTTGAAGCTGAATCTGGTCCGTCCTTTGGTTTGTTTTGAGCTGGCTTTGATTTTGAAGGCTGAGCACTTGGGTGCCAGAAAGCCCCTGCTCACCCTGCCAAGCCCCTGCGGCTGCCCATGTGCCCTGTGCTGCTACGCAGGGCCCGCGTGCCCGCCTGTCTCGACACACACATCACTCCCATCCGGGGCCATTTGCGCCTCAGGTGGGTGCGCCAGGGGCATTCTGCACTACTTGCTCGAACCCTGTAATGAGCCGTTTGGAAAATTAAATAATCCTTTCTATTTCTGCCCTCTAAATTAGTTCTAAAAATCAAAATGTTAAAAGTTCCAATTTGTTTAAACTGGAGTCTACTGCAGCTGCTGGATCCTTTAATTCTTGTGTTATGTTTGACTAATGAGGTTCTTCCAGGATGAGTAATTTAGTTCATCTTTCAGGATGTTAGCTTCTTGTCCTAGTGAAGAGCAGGGTGAACAGTATTTGCGGTTGTAGGGATTTCGGGCTCCCGGTAAGACTGGGCATTTTCAGTTTTCAGTAAGTATTTACTGGCCATGCACTGAAGTCAAATCATTCCCCCCCACCACCCAATCTTGTCCCCTGTCCTGCATCTCTTGACTCATTCTCTGACATTGGTCTCTAGCCATGAACTCTTGGGGAGCAGGGAGTCACTCAGTGGGAGAGGGGGAGCTGGAGGTGGGTTGGGGCTGGTTTGCCTGAGACAGGGTGGCCGGGATCACACAGCTGAGACAGTTCCCCGTACTGAAAGCTCAGCACGACCAGGCTCTGGGCTAGAGACATCCCACTTTAGTTCAGTAATTCTAAGAGGGACGAACCATGATCATTCCTATTATAAAGATGAGGAAACTAAAATTCAAAGAAGTCAAGTCACTTACCCAAGGTCAAGTGCTATTACATAGCAGCTCATATCTGACCCCAACAGATATGTCTTCACCCCTAGGCTGTGATGGTCCCTTGAGATGTAACACTTCAGCCCACAGGCACAGCCTTGCTGCTGCCCCCGGGATTCTGCCCCCAGCGTGGCTTGGAATCTTTGGCGTGGGTGGGAAAACAGGTCACCGGCTTGGGTGGCTGTGACAACCTGTTCTCCTAACAGGTGTGGTGGAGGACGTCTGTGTCATGGAGACCTGGAACCCAGCGAAGGCTGCCAGCTGGAACCAGGCTCCCAAACTCCATTACTGCTTGGACTATGACCGGCAGAAGGCGGAGCTGTTTGTGACTCGCCTGGAAGGTATTGATTTCATTTGACTTTCATGGACTTCTTGAGTGTGCGTCTCCCCTGGTAGAACTGTGCAGGTGGCCGGAAGCACCTGTAGCTGGAGGGAGAGCTGGGAACCAGATTAGCATTCAGTAACAAATAGACCAGCAGTGTGTATGGCTCAGACACACAGGGTTCCTTTTTCTTTCTCATGTAATAGTCCAAAGGGAAGTGACTCCTGGTTGGGGGACATCTTTCCTCCCAGTGGTGATTTGGGGACCAGGTCCCTTCTATAATCTGTGGCTCCAGAATCATCTCCAGCCTCCTTTTGTCTGTATGTACCAGGCAGAATGAGGGGGACAGCAAGGGAAGGCACACCTGTTCCTTATAAGTTGTAAGGGCATCACTGACTGCAACTCAGTCACATGATCACCAACTGCAAAGGAGCCTGGGAAATATCATCTAGTGAAAACCCAGGGCAGAGAGGAAGTGAGTTTTGGTGAACAGCTGGCCGTCTCTGTCACAGAGCTGTTCTGAATGATCAAAAAAGTTTCTGTCATCCAAGACTCGGCTGTCTTTCTGCGGGGTCAGGTCAGCTCCATTCTCCCTCCCCTGACAATTCTCTTTGTCCTCAGAAAACAAAGCTCAGATTTTGCAAGGGAATGAGTGTTAACAATGGGCTACTGATGGCTCCTGGAAACTAAGCAGGATAAAATCTGACTTTTGTATTCAAGTTTAACTTTTTGAAGGAGATTTTTCCTTTATATTTTCTTTCAAGATTTCTTTAGCCTTTTCATAGACTTGATTATATATGGTCTTCATAATAGCCCCATTTTCCAGATTAGAAACTGAGGTCTAGCAGCCTCAGGCAACGTAGCTAAGATCTCTCAATGCACTGGGCACAGAGCCAGGCCTGAGCCGCCCTTGAACTCTCAGTGGTACATGTGTTCTGTCAGGACCCAGGGCCTTAGGTCTTCATCTTCCCTCCCTGGGACCTAGGAGCTACCACTGTCTCAAATGATCATTGAGGAGCTCATCATAAAAGCACCACAAGTGCAAATTTCTGGATAAATCCACATAGTGACGCATTAAAAATGTCAAGCCAAGAATGTAAAACAACACAAGATCGCAGCCAAGTGGTTCACTTCACGCGTGGTTGTGTGGTAAATATTTAAAACACAGAACAAACAAATGATGGTATCAGCAGGAACGCAAGCCACCAGCAGTTTGTGGGTCCTGGCGCCCTGGGGAAAGCTGAGTCACGAGTCCCAAGTCCCGGCCCTGTTCTAAGAAGACCAGCGGGCGCTGCTGACATGGGCCCCTTTCTGAACACCTCACTGAAAGGGGGCCCCGAGATGCCTGGTGGTCATGGGCCTTTCAGACACAGGGGCCGCGACAGTCATGTGCTCATGTTTGGAACGCGCTTCTCCCCTCCCCAAGTCCTCAAGAAATCCCATAACTGTGTCGCTCTGTCCTTGGCTGCAGCGGTGACCAGTGACCACGACGGAGGGTGTGACTGCTATGTCCAAGGCAGCGTGGCCAACAGGACGGGCTCTGTGGAGGCGCAGACGGCTCTGAAGAAGCGGCAGCTGCGCACCGCCTGGGAGGAAGGCCTGGTGCTCCCCCTGGCGGAAGAGGAGCTGCCCACGGCAACCCTGACGCTGACCCTGAGGACCTGCGACCGATTCTCCCGCCACAGTGTGGCTGGGGAGCTCCGCCTGGGCCTGGACGGGGCCTCTGCGCCTCTGGGGACTGCCCAGTGGGGCGAGCTAAAGACTTCAGTTAAGGTAGGGAGCCGTCTCTCCTGTTATTGGGACATGGGGTGGCAAGACTGGGCTGGTGCTCGAGGACCAGTGTGAGGACATGCGTGCGCGCGCGTGTGTAAGGAAGGCTGCAGCCTCAATTAGGGTGGAGGACTGTGGCAGACCTCTAGCCCCAGATTTGGGGTTCCTGATAATTAACTTAGCTTTCCATGCAAAGAGACCCCCCCACACACACGCACATACACACACACACGTACACACAAACACGCCGTCAAGGAAAGCGTCATGTTCTGAATATATTGGCTCTGGTGCTGACATACCATTACCATTTTATTTCATTTATACTTCTTGGGCCATGTCAGCACCTCACAGTGTGCCTTTCCTAATAGACACAATGTTACAGGGCAGGAGGGGGGCACCCCAGAACCCCCAAACCTGCCCCCTCTAAATAGGATCTGCCATCCACCACATAAGCCAAAATATACTCTAGTGCGTAAGACCTTTAATGGAAAGGAACTTTAATACAACTAGTGTGCAATGAAGAGAAGGGGAAGAATAAAGTTTCCAAATCAAAAACTTTGAGAATAAAGTTTCTCAAAGTTACTTATCCCCTTATGTGTAAGTGCCCAGCCAAACAGGGTTGACCCAAAGAGGGACAGTGACGCCCGAAAGCCTGCCACAAGTGTAAGACGCCTTCTAGTGAGAACCCATAGAAAAGGGTCAGAAACAGCCAGACCAGTCTGGAAGGAAAAGAGAAAATCAAAATCAAGACCAAAGTTGCCCTTGTTAACCTGCCCACGGGTCTCTCACCCACATGTTTCAACCAGCCCAGGACCAAGAAGCCAGCGCCACCGCTTCACACGTCTCTGCTCCACGCGCCTCCGCCAGGTCTCCTTGCTCCATCCTGCTTCCCTCCTTCTTCAGTCTCCTCTCCAGCTTCTCTCCTCTCTGCTCAGCTCCACCCCTCCTAGAGAGGGGCCAGGGAACCTGGAACCTCCCTCTTCCCTGAGGGCCCCCTGTTAACAGCAGGAGGGGATCACAGTCATGCCCTGCCTGCTCCCCTCCTCAACTGACTTTTCTCTCTCTCCCAGGCTGGGAAAGCTGGTGCACATTGACAGCCACTCTCAGCCACACTGTCTAATTAGAGTACGATGTGGGTTGTCGTAGGAGGGGTGGGGGGCAGGTCCTAGGAATAGGAAGCAACACGACTTTGGTCCGTTCAGCTGGTAAACTAGTTTCTTGGAAGAGGGTGGCCCCTCTCCCCAGGACTGTGGAATCTGGTGCCCCCTGAAAAAAGGCTGCAGTCCAGCCCCTTCCAACAGAAGTTGCAGGCACCTCTATTCCTGCCCCTAGAAGAACAAACATTATTTATTTATGCCACAAATGTCTTCCCCAGTTTCCACCATGCACAGGGCACCATGCCAGGAGCCAGGGACATAGCAGTAACATTTTAAAATCAAATTGTATTGATTTACCATTTGCTTACAAACTCTTATGTCAAGTCATAGACCCACCAGTGGTAACTAAGACGAAGCCCTGGCCTCGTGGCTCGTTCCTGTGGCTCCTCGTCACCTCCTAGCTGCCCTGTTGCACACTTTACTTTTTCATCCACATGGGCCTCTGGCCTGATTCCCACAAATGTGAACCACTGCAAAGGGCGTGCTCCGGTCTGAGGTTGGCAGCAGCCCTGTCCGTAATGTGGCAGGAGTGCCCGAGACCTGCTGAGGAGCCCCTCACCCCAGCTGGCCACTGCTGGCTGACTTGAACCAGGTGGGGGTGCCCTTAAGCTGCTGCAGCCTAGATGTTTGTCTTCTTTGGGCCAGAAGGGGTTAACCGAGGTGCCAGCAGTGTGTCCTGGTTCTCCCTGGAAGAAATTCTTCCAAAAGTGGCATGTACATCACCAGGGACTATAGAGTGACCCATTTGAGTGATTCATTGATAACCCGAGAGAAAGATGGGGCGGGGGGCGGGATAGGAAAAACGAGGGAGTGGGTGGAGAAAGTTATTTCTATGGGCAGGTACTTCAGCAGCAGAGCCCGAGGGCAGATGCAGTTCGTGTTTTCTGGTTCTGGTGCAGGGGGCTGAGCTAGTCTGAGGCCCCTCACGCTCTACAGGAAGGTGAAGAACCTTCCTGGGCCGGAGGTTCAGACTCTTCTCACCTGGTCCCAGGGAAGGGAGGGCTCAAACCTGGTCACCCTGTGGCTATATCCATGTCAACTGGGGACCTCCAGTAAGTGCCCTGAATCAGAAGACTGGTGTCCATCCCAGCTCTCTGCACCTCTCTGGGTGCCTGGGCTAGAACCTGGGCTTCAGTTCCTCTGTGTGAAGTCAGAGTCTAGAACAGACTGAACTAGGAACACTAAAGAGCCCCAGGGTCAGTACCCGGGCTTTGCTCTCAGACTAGACTTCCTGGTCAAGGCTGCTGTGCTCACCAGCTTCATGGGCGCAAACAATGATATACCTTGTCAGCATCATCAGGGTCTCCTGCTTAAAATGGAAGTACCCCCCTCGCTCCTGGCAAGATCAAGTGGAAGTCTCGCCCCTCTTTCTCACAGATATTCATTGTGTCAACTAGGTGCTAGGTGCTGGGATGGTGTCCTGGCACTTTAGGTTTTGTGGGCTGGATGATACAATTGCACCTGGCACATAGTAAGTATGTACCAACCACTAGCTGCTCTTACATCTGCCATGTAGTGATGTTTCCGTTAGTGATGGACTGTGTCTGCGGTTTCAAAATTTCTATTGCTTAGTGACCATCTAGCCTACCAGGTCAAAGACTCGACCTTAGAGGTGAGTGTGAGTGGACCTTTGACATCCACACGATGTTGAAATCAGCTAGTGATGCATTTCTCAAATTGGGTATTCTGTTGTTCAGTGAGTGTTGGCTGTGTTCATGTCATTGTCAAACTTGCTGGCAGTGGCATATCATTTCCTCACTTGGCTAGTTGGGGGTTATGTTGAAAGCATCATTCCCAGGTGCAAGGTGTGGTCCTACAGAGGCTGGCCAACTCCTTCACTCATGCTCTCCCAATGTCCAGACTGGCCACCAGTCATCCAGACACAATGTCCACACCTCAAAATCTCAGGAAGCAGTGCTTGTGCTGCCTTATCACTGATAGTGACTATTAAAGTCAAGTTACATAGCACTGAGTGTGGGACTGGCACTGTCCGGAGCCAATAAACACTAACACATTCAATTTAATGAGGGTGAGGAGTGGGGGGCCGGAACTGGCCAGGATGGATGCATGGATGGATGCATGGATGGATGGAGCGGGCAGGGCGAGGGAGAGAGAGGGAGGAGGGGGGTGTGGGGGCAGGCGTCCCCGCCCCGCGGACCGATGGACAC